>CAUYUJ010015883.1:168827-171327 GCA_963575745.1 Prorocentrum cordatum | reverse complement strand
TCTGCTCTTCCTTTCATCCTCGCTCTTTTCTTTGCTCTACCTGTTGTATGGGCTGCGCCAACTACGGGGTACGGTCGAAGACGAAGAGGGCGGTATTCGATGGTTCAGGATCTACATGTTGAGTGGTTCGCGTACAGAGGAGAGCGACGAGTCTTAAACTGATGGTTGTTGTTGAAGTCGCATGTCTGAATCTAATTGTTCTTGATTCCCTCCGGTGCATCTTGTTTTTGCACTTGAAGTGCCTTTCCTTGGGCTCGTATTTTCTTACAAGGGACAGTATAGCGCCTCAGACTGTGTTGTTGGCCCCCTGTTTACTACTACATCTGCGGTTCCCGGCTGATATGTTTGGACAGTGCATTCGAAATCGCGTTCTCGCGAGGAAATTCTTAACACTCAACCTAAGAAGCGCGCTCTCGGGTGGATTTCTTTGCGACTTAGTCAGGCGCCTCGCCCTCGACATTCAGGAATCACGCTGTCGCTTTGAACTTCCTTACGACTCACTTGGCGAACCGCTCTACCGCGAAAGGCTTCGTTGCGATTCATGCGTGACTGACGCTCCGGCGACCCGCCCGCTCGACCAGGCCATCCGGCCCGCCCGCCCGACGCGCCCATTAGGATTCCCCCGCTCGACCCGCCCGCACGGTTCTGCCGCCCGCTTCCCTGCTCCCAGCCTCACTGCTGCTGTGCCCTCTCGTGCTCCATCCTTCTCCCTCCCCCCTTTGGCCCCCTCCCTCCTCCCTCCCCTCAAACGCTCCCCTCTCGGACAGGCAGGGAAGATATACCCCCAAGGCGGGCACGATCGCAGACGAAGAGGGCGGATATGGAGGGCTGGTGGGAGCGATCGGTCATAGTATGAGTGTTGTCGGTGATAGGGGGCGTTGTTTTTATTGTTGGTTCCGCAGCCTGGGCACCCGGACCAGGACCAGCTTTTAATCCCCAGTCGTTACGTGGTGTCCCCAGGGCCCAGCAAGGGCACCCAGATGGCGAAAATGGCTCAAACACCTCCCTTCGTGATCTTTTGACAGACGCGAGGGGTCTGGGCAGGAGGAGGGGGGGCGACGGACGCGACGGCGGCGGCCGTCGCGAGTCAAGCGTCGCGCTGCACCATGACTTCCCGCTCGCGCGCGCGCCTGCGCGCGCCTGCGCGCGCGCGCGCTCGTCAGTTGGCCCCCTCCTCTCCTCAGCACCCGCGCGCCGCGGGGCAGTCGGCTCGGGCGCGTCACGCTCGCGAGGCTGCCGCGCGTGCGCGCGTCTGCGCGCGCGCACGCAGCGCCTGCCCCTGCCCCCGACCCCCCCCCCCTCTGCGCCGGGGGGCCGCGGCGATACGATGGCCATGGCAGGAGCCACCAGCGGCCGCCCCGCCTTGCGGCCCTCTGGCGGCTGCCCCGCTGGCGGCCCTGGACGTCGACGGCACGTTACTCCGCAGTCCAGCAGAAGATGGCGGGGTCACATTTGGTGGGGGGTTCACGTTTGGGGGGTCGCGTTTTGGGGGGTCACGTTTAGGAGGGGGCCACGTTTGGGGGTGGGGGGGGTGGGGGGGGGGCACGCTTGGGGGGTCACTGAATGGGGAGGGGGGTCCCGTTTGGGGGAGGAGTCTGATTCGAGCTGTCTTGGAGGGATCGAGGGGGGTCTGGGCAACGGACCGCCCTTTCATGGCTCGGCCGAGGGGGGGAGATTTAGAACGGCCCCTCTGGGGTGGCTGTGGCCCGCTCCTTCTTATATTGCGAAGCCTGGAACAAATAACAGCACGTCGCCAGAGGTCCTACAGTCGGGGCGCTGAAGAAGAAACCCTTTCTGTTGGGGAGGGGCTCGGTGTTCCTTGATTGTTTTACAGTTTACCTCAGGTGGTCCTGAGGTTTTCCACGGGAAATCGAAGTTCAGCTTCTGGGAAATAGGGGCCTCGTTTCTTATTCAGGGTTCCTTAGTTCAACACCCCGACGGCAGCAGCGGTATGACAGGGCAGCAGACGAGTTCCACTGCGGGGGCGGGGAGCCCGCGGACGCGCGGTCCCTCCGGCGGCTCCTTCGGCGGCGGCCCCGCTCGGCGGCGGTTGGCCCCCGGGCTCTTGGCGAGGAGGTCGACCGTCGCGGGCAGCGGTGCCGCGGCGTCGTCGTCGTCCTCCTCTTCGTCCTCGCCCTCGTCCTCGCCCTCCTCCTCCTCCTCCTCCTCCTCCTCCTCCTCCTCCTCCTCCTCCTCCTCCTCAGGTTCCCAGATCTCCGAACGATCTTTTCGATTGCGGCGTTTTCCGTCGGTCTCGGCCCCGATGTGACCCGCTGTCGGGCCCCAGGGTTGCCCAGAAAGGATCTGGAGCAATGCTCCTGCCGGGCCGCAGAGTGAAGCAATATCATCGGCGGATGCCATGGGGCAGCGATTCGATGAGTGTCGTGTTCGTCCATCCTCCCCGTCCTCGTCCTCCTTCAAGTATGCAGAGTCCGCGATCGGCCTCGCCGTCCCGGTCTCTTGGTGCTCGCACTCGTGCTCGCGCTCGACCTGGGGCTTG
>CAUYUJ010015883.1:146327-161327 GCA_963575745.1 Prorocentrum cordatum | reverse complement strand
TGCTCCCCCAACCGTTGTGGGAACCCTTCGGGGAACTCTTGGGGGAGGATGGCTGGGAAGATCAGGAGGAGGCGGAGGAGGTGGAGGAGGAGGAGGAGGAGTATGAGGAAGAGGGAGCATCTTGGGAGCATCTTGGGAGCCTCCGGGGACACTCTTGGGGTCTCCTGGGAGCTTCCTGAGAGCCTCTTGGAGGCATCTTGGGGGCCTCCTTGGCCCTCTTGGGGGCCTTTGGGCCCTTCTCGGGAGCCTCTTTGGCTGTCTTGGTGGGCTCCTGGCCCGTCTGACGCCGTCGGAAGTCGTCTTGGGGGCCTCTCTGGGCCGACTTGAGGCCCTCTTGGGGCGCTCCAGGGCCGTCTTGGAGGCCATCTTGGGCGTCTTGGAGACCTCTTGGGCAGTCTTTGGGCCCTCTTGGGGCCGTCTTGGGGGCCTCCTGGGCCGTGTTGGGCCCTCTTGGGCCGTCTTGGGGGCCTCTTGGGCCGCTCTGGTACCATCCTGAAGGCCTCTTGGGCGATCTTGGGGCGATCTTTGGGGCCTCTTAGGCCGTCTCTGGTCGTCGGTAGGCCGAAAAGAAGCAAATGCCAACATCCTTCAACAGCCAACGGAAAATCAATGGTTTTGGCCTCTTCGGGCCTTCCTGGAGGCCCTCTTGGAGGCCTCTTGGGCCGTCTTGGGCCACCTTAGAGCCACCTTGGACCGTCTTGGTGGGCTCCTGGCCCGTCTGACGCCGTCGGAAGTCGTCTTGGGGGCCTCTCTGGGCCGACTTGGGGCTCTCTTGGGGCGCTCCAGGGCCGTCTTGGAGGCCATCTTGGGCGTCTTGGAGACCTCTTGGGCCGTCTTTGGGCCCTCTTGGGGCCGTCTTGGGAGCCTCTTGGGCCGTTCTGGGGCCATCTTGTAGGCCTCTTGGGCGATCTTGCGGCGATGTTTTGGGGCCATATGAAAATCCTTCAACCACCTAAGATAAAGCAATGATTTTAGCTTCTTCGGGCCTTCCTGGAGGCCCTCTTGGAGGCCTCGTGGGCCGTCTTGGACCATCTTACAGCCATCTTGGGCCGTCTTGGTGGGCTCCTGGCCCGTTTGACGCCGTCGGAAGCCGTCTTGGGGACCTCTCTGGGCCAGCTTCAGGTCCTCTTGGGGTGCTCCAGGGCCGTCTTGGAGGCTTTCTTTGGCGTCTTAAGGCGTTCCAGGCCCGTCTGACGGCGTCGGGAGCTCTCTTGGGGACCTCTTTGGGCGTCTTGGGGCCCTCTTGGGGCGCTGCAGGGCCGTCTATGGGAGGCCTCTTGGACCGTCTTTGGGCCCTCTTGGGGCCGTCTTGGGGGCTACTTGGGCAGTCTTAAGGCCATCTTGGAGGCCTCTTGGGCGATCCGGGGGCGATCTTGGGGGCCTCTTGGGCCGTCGTGGGCCGTTGGAAGGTCGAAAAGGAGCAAAGGCTAAAATCCTTCGAAACCTCAGGAACATCAATAATTGTCACCTCCTCGGGCCATCCTAGAGAACCTCTTGGAGCCCTCTTGGGCCGTCTTGGAGCCCTCTTGGGACGCTTGGTGCCGTCTTGGTAACTTCGTGGGCTGACTTGGAGGCATCTTGGACCCTCTTGGGCCGTCTTGGAGGCCATCTTGGACCATCTCAGGCGGACTTGGAGGCCATCTTGGGTCATCTTGGCCGTCTTGGAGGCATCTTTTGAGTCCATTTGGGGCCATCTTGTGGGTGAAAGGCTTTGACATGCGCAGTTTGCGGTCCCTTCTGGTTGGGCCGGCGGGCAGGGCCAGAGCCCCAGGGGAAAGTTCTACTGGAAAGAGAACCAAAACCAAACCGAAAGGGTCCAGCACGCCGGGCACCCCTGAGGCAAGCCAACCGGAGGCGGCGGATCGAAGACGCCTACGGCGAATCACCGCCGCCCCCTGCCTTTTTGGAAGCGCCTATGTGGCCGAACGTTGAGGCCAGACCTGCCAAGCTATCGGACCATGTGTTCCCCGAATCGGTTTGGAAAGCCGTCGGGGAGCACGTGGGCATCTTGAAGTTCATCTTGGCCGTGTGGAGGCCATTTTGACCCTTTCGGGCCTTCTTGGAGGACGTCTTGGAGGGCTCTTGGGCCGTCTTGGAGGCATCTTGAGCGTGGGGGCCTCTTGGGCCGTCTTGGGGGTCTCTTAGGCCGTCTTGGGGGCCGTCTTGGGGGCCTCTTGGGCGATCTTTTGGGGCACTGGGCCGTCTCAGGCCGTCGGAAGGCCGAACAAAAAGCAAATACCAGAATCCTTCAAAAACTAATGGGAAATCGATGATCCGTCTTGGGCCATCTTAGGGCCATCTTCTGCCGTTTTAGTGGGTTCCTGGCCCGTCCGACGCCGTCGGAAGCCGTCTTGGAGACCTCTCTGGGCCGACTTGGGGCCCTCTTGGGGCGCTCCAGGGCCGTCTTGGAGGCCATCTTGGGCGTCTTGGAGACGCCTTGGAGACGCCGTCGGAAGCCGTTTGGGGGGCCTCTCTGGGCCGACTTGGGGCCCTCTTGGAATGCTCCAGGGCCGTCTTAGAGGCCATCTTGGGCGTCCTGAAAGCCTCCTGGGCCGTCTTGGGGGCCTCTTGGGGCCGTCTTGGTGGGTTTCTGGCACGTCTGACGCCGTCGGGAGCCGTCTTGGGGGCCTTTCTGGGCCAACTTGTAGGTCTCTTGGGCGATCTTTGGGCGATCTTTGGGCGCTGTTGCACCGTCTCGGCCCGTCGGAAGGCCGAACAGTCAAAATCCGTCAAAAGCTCAAAGGGGAAATCTATGTTTTTGGCCTTTTTTCTGGCCTTCCTGGATGCCCTCCTGGAGGCCTCGTGTGCCGTCTTGGGCCAGCTTCGAGCCAACTTCGGCCATCTTGGTGGGCTCCTGGCCCGTCTGATGCCGTCGGAAGCCGTTTGGGGGGCCTCTCTGGGCCGACTTGGGGCCCTCTTGGGGTGCTCCAGGGCCGTCTTAGAGGCCATCTTGGGCGTCCTGAAAGCCTCCTGGGCCGTCTTGGGGGCCTCTTGGGGCCGTCTTGCGGGCCTCTTGGGCAGTCCTGAGGCCATCTTGGAGTCCTCTTGGGCGCGGTGGGGCGATCTTGGGGGTCTGTTCGGCCGTCTTGGGTCGTGGGAAAAAGCCGAAAAGGAGCAAAGGCCAAAATCCTTCAAACACCTCAGGAAAATCAATGATTTTGGCCTCTTCGGGCCCTCCTGGAGGACCTCTTGGAGGCCTCTTGGGCCGTCTTGGATGCTTCTTGAGCGAACTTGGAGTTATCTTGGACTCTGAGGCCGTCTTGGAGGCCGTCTTGGACCATCTTAGGCGGACTTTGCGGCCATCTTGGACCATCTTGGAGGCCATCCTGGGCCATCTTGGCCGTCTTGGGACCATCTTGGGCCATCTTGGGGCGGAACAGGCATTGACTTGTGCAGTTTCCGCGTGGCCGGCGGGACGGGCCGGAGCCCCAGGGGGAGTTCTTTTGGAAAAAGAACCAGAACCAAAACCGATAGGATTCGGCACGCCAGCCACTCCTGCGATGAATCGACAGGGAGCGGCGGATCGAAGACGCCTACGGCGAATCACCGCCGCACCCTGCCTTTTTGGAAGCGCCTATGTGGCCGAACGTTGAGGCCAGACCTGCCAAGGCATCGGACCATGTGTTCCCCGAATCGGTTTGGAAAGCCTTCGGGGAACACGTGGGCATCTTGAAGTTCATCTTGGCCGTCTTGGAGGCCTCTTGGGCGATCTTTCGGCGATCTTTGGGGGCTCTTGGGCCGTCTCGGGCCGTCGGAAGGCCGAAAAGAAGGAAATGTCGAAATCCGTCAAAAACCTTCGGCAAATCCATGTTTTTGGCATCTTCTGGCCTTCCTGGAGGCCCTCTTGGGGGCCTCTTGGGCCATCTTGGGTCAGCTTCGAGCCAACTTCGGCCATCTTGGTGGGTTTCTGGCACGTCTGACGCCGTCGGGAGCCGTCTTGGGGGCCTTTCTGGGCCAACGGGGGACCCTTTTGGGGCGCTTCGGGGCTGTCTTGGAGGCCATCTCGGGCGTCTTGGAGGCCATCTTGGGCGTGTTTGCCGTCTTTGGGCCCTCTTGGGGCCGTCTTGGGGGCCACTTGGACCGTCATGGGTCCCTCTTGGGGGCCTTTTGGGCGATCTTGGGGGCCTCTTGGGCCGTCCTGAGCCGTCGGAATGCTGAGAAGAAGCAAATTCCAAAATCCTTCAAAAACCAACTGGAAATCAATGATTTTGGCCTCTTCGGGCCCTCCTGGAGGACCTCTTGGAGGTCTCTTGGGCCGTCTGGGAGGCCTCTGGGGGGCCTCTTGGGCCGTCTGGGGCCGTCTTGGACTCTCTTGGGCCGTCTTGGAGGCCGTCTTGGACCATCTTGGGCGGACTTGGAGGCCATCTTGGGCCATCTTCGCGATTCTTTGAGGATGTCGGCCGTTTCAGGGAGGATTTTTCATGGAGTTTGTGCTCCTGGGCAGGCCTCCCGGTACCCCGGCGGGACGGGCCGAAACCCACTGGGAGAGTTATTTTGGAAAAAGAACCAGAACCAAAACCGAGAGGTCTAGCACGCCAGGCGCCCCTGCGATTAATCGACAGGGGGCGGCGGATCGAAGACGCCTACGGCGAATCACCGCCGCCCCCTGCCTTTTTGGAAGCGCCTATGTGGCCGAACGTGGAGGCCAGACCTGCTAAGCTATCGGAACATGTGTTCCCCGAATCGGTTTGGAAAGCCTTCGGGGAACACGTGGGCATCTTGAAGGTCATCTTGGCCGTCTGGAGGCCATTTTGACCCTTTCGGGCCTTCTTGTAGGACGTCTTGGAGGGCTCTTGGGCCGTCTTGGAGGCCATCTTGGGCCGTCTTGGGGGCCTCTTGGGGCCGTGTCTTGGGCCTCTTGGGCGATTTTTGGGGGCACTTGGGCCGTCTCGGGCCGTCGGAAGGCAGAAAACGCAAATGCCACAATCCGTTAAAAAACCAATGGGAAATCTATGATTTTGGCCTTTTCGGGCCTTCCTGGGGGCCCTCTTGGAGGCCTCTTGGGTCGTCTTGGGCCATCTTAGGGCCATGTTCGGCCGTCTTGGTGTGCTCCTGGTCCGTCTGACGCCGTCGGAAGCCGTTTGGGGGGCCTCTCTGAGCCGACTTGTGGCCCTCTTGGAATGCTCCAGGGCCGTCTTAGAGGCCATCTTGGGCGTCTGAAAGGCCTCCTGTGCCATCTTGGGGGTCTCTTGGGGCCGTCTTGGGGTCCTCTTGGGCGTTTCTGGGGCCATCTTGGCGGCCTCTTGGGCGATCTTTCGGCGATCTTTGGGGGCTCTTGGGCTGTCTCGGGCCGTCGGAAGGCCGAAAAGAAGCAAATGTCAAAATCCGTCAAAAACCCAAAGGGAAATCTATGTTTTTGGCCTCTTCTGGCCTTCCTGGAGGCCCTCTTGGGGGCCTCTTGGGCCGTCTTGGGCCAGCTTCGAGCCAGCTTCGGCCACCTTGGTGGGTTCCTGGCACGTCTGACACCGTCGGGAGCCGTCTTGGGGGCCTTTTTGGGCCAACTTGGGGCCCTCTTGGGGCGCTTCGGGGCCGTCTTGGAGGCCATCTCGGGCGTCTTGGACGCCATCTTGGGCGTGTTGGAGGCCTCTTGGGCCGTCTTTGGGCCCTCTTGGGGCCGTCTTGGAGGCCACTTGGGCCGTTATGGGGCCCTCTTGGGGGCCTCTTGGGCGATCTTGGGGGCCTCTTGGGCCGTCTGGAGCCGTCGGAATGCCGAGAAGAAGCACATTTCAAAATCCTTCAAAAACCCACGGAAGATCAATGATTTTGGCCTCTTCGGGCCTCCTGGAGGACCTCTTGAAGGTCTCTTGGGCCGTCTGGGAGGCCTCTGGGGGGCCTCTTGGGCCGTCTGGGGCCGTCTTGGATTCTCTTGGGCCGTCTTGGAGGCCGTCTTGGACGACCTTGGGCGGACTTGGAGGCCGTCTTGGACCATCTTGGAGGCCATCTTGGGCCAACGTGGCCATCTTGGCACCATCTTGAGCCATCGTGGAGGTTTTTTTTTCCGGATTGAGCACCTTTCCGGGTGGCCGGCGGGACGGGCCGGAGCCACAGGGGGGGTTATTTTGGAAAAAGAACCCAAACCGAGAGGATCCAGCTCGCCAGGCACCCCTGCGATGAATCGACAGGGGGCGGCGGATCTATTCGCATTCGGCCCATCCTGCCATCGTGCCTGGGTCGTGGACAGGACTCCTCTTGGAAACCGTTCGGGGGTCTGGGGTGCCTCGTAGGGGGCCTCTTCGGGACTTTGGGAAAGATCTCGAATTGTCAAGTCGTGTTCCTCCTCTTGGGCCTTCTTGGGGGCCTCTTCGGGGGCCTCTTGGGGGCACCTGTTTTTGGGGCCTCTTGCGCCCTCTTGTGGCTCTCTTGGTCGCCTCTGGGGCCATCCTGAGCGCTCCTGAAACTGAAAAGGCGAGGATTCTCAAACCATGCCAGAACACGCTGTTGTCAATGGTTTTGGCCTCTTTGTGCCAGCCCCCAGGGCCTGCAGGGCGGCCCAAGAGGCCACCATGAGAGCCCCAGGACGGTCCCTGGGGGCCATCTCTGGGAACGTTACAGGTCTAGACCCGCGACCACTCCCCGGGGGCCTTCTGGAAAAGTCACGCATGCTGGGATTCCGGGAGGCGTCTGGGAACACCTGGGGGCGCCAGACAGCGCAAGGATCGCGGCGCTGCGGGCCTTGCAGATAGTCTTTCCAGTATTGAATGCCGAGAGCTCGGAGGGAACTGGAGCCACTCCACTCGGTGCCTACGGCCCGGTGACGGATTCGGTGGTCCCGTCCCCTCACTATTGCTCCCTGTTCTTTGCTCGGCACTCCTTGCTCCAGACTTCCCAGCCTGCCGCTCCGACCGCGCTCTGCGATGGCCAGCGCTCTGCGAGAGCAAGAGTTTCTCGTCCGAGTTGGGTGCCGTTGCCGGTGCCCGAGAGACCAGCAGGAGTCGGGGCTCGAGCGACGGGGGTCAATGCAAACGGGGGTCAGCCAGAGCGGCGGATCTTGCAGGATCCTGCTTGCGTGCAGGATCCTGCAGGATCTTGCAGGATCCTGCAAGGCCTGACTGACCCAGGTTTGCATTGACCCGGTTCAGTGCGTCCCCGAAGGAGCAGTCCCACGCGTAGGCGGCACCTCCACCTCGAGCCTCTCTGGCAGAGACTTGTGGATGGCGCGTCTGATACCCAGTTGGGCGGTGCGCGGGGCGCGGTCGAGGGGACAAAGGCACACGTACGCAGCAAGTTCCCTCGACCGAGCGCCGCGCGAGCATTATCGTCCAGAGGAGGATAGTCTCGGGTGTACCCTTAGGGCGCGGGTCGGACGCTCACACCTCAGCCCCTAGGGGAGCGGGGGATGGCCGATGCGGGCGGCCGCCGCGCAACCGAAAGTGGGGGATGGCGGATAGCAGCGATACTGAGGTGCTTAGTGAGGAACACCTGTCGATGCTCCACCTCTGTATCGATCTCGCTGGTCGCCACCCCCTCCTCACCCCATGCCCCAAGTGATCCTATCGAATCGGGGCTCCTACGGTGTGGCATCCCAGGAAGCGAATTTGCCGCAGCAGTGGTCCGCAAATTGACTGCTGGCGTGCACTGCCCAGCGGTTCCCCTCTGGGGAGCAAGCGGATCCCAAGGTGGGCCCGCGCGCTTTCTCGTCGCTGAATTCTGGGGCCCCTTCGCTTGCACGTGGGGCAGGGACCCTGGCAGGTCTGACAGACACCTGGAGCTGCAGCCCCAGCGTCGGCGTGGCAACGCAGCAGGGGCCCAACCCCCTGCAGGCTGCCTCTTCGTGACTCTAAGAAGGATCAAAGATTTGCTTTTTCGCGGTTGGAAGGGTAAACTTTTTAAGCCTTCGAATGTTCTTCGTCGCACCTCCTAAGGCCATTTTAGCTCAAGGTCTAGCCCGTGTGAGCTGTCAAGATCCGCCATGGCCAACAGGTGCAGCTTGAGACTTGCCCCATCTCCACTCGTCTCTTGGGGTTCGAGGGGCTATTCTCCACTCATGCTTCCGAGCTTCCCCGGGGCATCCATAGCGCCGCATGGGCAGTATCGTCCAGAGGAGGAGGAGGAGGAGGAGGAGAAGGAGGAGGACCAGTGTAAACTTACGAGGCATCAGCGATGTTGGAATACACCCTACCTCCAAACTCCCTCTTCATAGACCCCAACAACGGTTCATTCCTAATGAGGGAACTGCCTCGTTGGAAGACAACTGTTTGAAGACCCTGAAGAATGCCGAGGCGTTGTTCTCGGGATTCCAACGCCACGGATCAACTTGACTGTTGCGTCTTGACGATCTTGAATCGTGCCAGAACGCCATTCTTGGGAATTGAACACTGCGAGTCAACATAACGTGTGCACCCTCATAAGCTTGAATCCTTCCAAAGCGCTATTTCTGGTACGTGAATCATGAGAATCAGTGAAGCCCTTGCAATCGTGTAGAACTAATGTGCACGCCGCTAAGGCGGGAGCCACATTTTGAACTCGACTCGTCCTCAATCCATGAACTGCTTACGACAAGTGTCCGCGGCGCTAAGGCAGGAGCCACATTTTGAAATCGACTCGCCCTCAATCCGTGAAACTCTTGTTTGTACAGCAAGCGCACGGCTCTAGGGCGGGGGCCAAATTTTGAACACCACCCGCCGTCCATCTGTGAATTCGTTGCCGCTTTTCGAGTTTCAGAGTCATAGCTGGTGGGGAAATGTCAGGCGAAACCTGGCCCGCCCTAAAACTCGGCTTCGGGGTGCGACAGGGAGAAATAATGGCGGATGAGGAGGCGGAGGAGGAGGAGAAGGAGGAGGAAGAGGAGGAAGAGGAGGAGGAGGAGGAGGAGGAGGAGGAGGAGGAGGAGGAGGAGGAGGAGGAGGGAGGAGGAGGAGGAGGAGGAGGAGGAGGAGGAGGAGGAGGGAGGACGAGGATGAGGAGGAGGAGGAGGATGAGGAAGAGGATGAGGGGGAGGATGAGGAGGAGGATGATGATGATGAGGAGGAGGAGGTGTTGAAGGAGGACGAGGTGAAGAAGGAGGAGGCGGCTGAGGAAGATGAGGAAGAGCAGGAGGAGGAGAAGGAGGAGGAGGAGACGGAGGAGGGGGAGGAGGAGGAGGAGGAGGAGGAGGAGGAGGAGGAGGAGGAGGAGGAGGAATGTAATGGAATGGAATGGACCGATCGCGAAGCGATTAAAACGTCACCCAATCCGCCGCCGAGATCAACTCAGCATAGATGAGGCTATTACTTCGGCATCTTGCCGTCGTATATACTACTAATGTACTCGATTCGCTTTGGTGTGGGGGAGGCCAAACAAACGGAGCCCAGACCTCTGAGCTGGGCACTCCCATAGTATCCACACTCCTTGCAGAACCATAGTTTGAGGCTCTTGTGATATAATAAGTTATGACTGACATGTGTGAGACCGCCCCCAATGTGAATAGCTTGACCCCTCGGCAACTGAAGAAACTCCGAATTATGCGGCGGAATCAAATCGAGACGCGGGGTGATCCTCCACTTGGTGAGAGCGTATTTTGCAGCGCTGCCACGACACCTGAGACAACTTCTCCCGTCATCCGAGAGCTGGTGCTGAGAAGTAAAAATTGACACGGCCGCAGGAGAGGGGGGGGGGGCAGGCGCACTTTTTTAACCATAGGGGAACGCTTTTCGGCAACCATGGCGTCTAGAGTAGATCTGAGAAGCCTCTTTCTGACCAGGATCGCCTTGTGTTCAACCTGAGCAACGCAAGCCCTGATAGGCGCCTGGGCTCTGTTCTCTTTCGCCGCCAGACCTGCTAATTCGTCGGCAGCCGTATTCCCGAGAACCAACCAAAGCGGGTGAGGACCCGAGACTGCCTGAGCAGCAGACAGATGCGACGGCACCTGGAGAACAACAATCTCAGACAAATCCATAGAATCTGCTAGCTGGCCTAGCTCGTGCCAAAGGTCCTGGTCCCCCCCTTTGTTGGCAAGGAAACGCCGACCGTACCAGCCAGCACTCACCGACTCGTTGTCAGCCACAAACATCGTGAAGCCTCTACTGTAACGTACTGCTCGAATTAATGCCATTAATTCGCATCTGGGCACAGACTGCTTGGGGCCATGGAGGGGGCCACGGATCGAGATACCTACTCTGAAAGGCTCAAAGCTTGAAACCGAAACGACGCCCAGCCCGACCCTGCGAAGGCGGGGGTCCCTGGAGTCCTCTCCGCCGCTCGCGTCCCCAAAGAGAAAAATCGGGCTCCCGTGGGAACCCACCCCAAGGGTGGTGGGGCCCAACTCGTTGAAACCACTGATGGCCCACTGAGGCTCAAGAGGAGGAGGGGGCACTTTGGTCCAACTCCCTGGGGTAATCCCCCTGAGCCAAAAACACGCGTGAGACTCATGTTGAGCCACCGCCTCTGTGGTCAGATTGTCTGCCTGTTCATATGCACGAGGCCCGACATTGCAACGGCAGAGCCACAATTTGTGCAGAGGGGTCTCGGCCGCCTCTCCGCATCTCGGGCAGGTCGCTGTGTCGAGGCCTCCAACCTCGTCCATGATGCGCTGCCGAGGCCATGTGCCTCCTGCAGCTACGCACAACATCGTCTCTGCCAGCTGGTGGCCCTTCCTGGCGCCCTCCAGCAGCTTCAGAAAGTGACGGAAAGACATGTTGTCGGCCCCCTCTTGCAGGCCCTCGCCGCAGAAATGGCTGGCTGCGCCAGCCCACTGGTGGGCACGAATGGTCTTGCCGAATTCGCCAACTAACGATGACACGTCACCGCCTGGGCCGAGCTGGTCAAAGATGAACGCCTCACGATCGAGCTCTCCTCCTGGCCTTGTGCCCCACTCAGATGGCGAAACTGGGCCCCATCTGTACTGTAGCAAGTAGGCCACCAGCGCAGACAAAGGCCCCCTGACATGACGGGAGCGCATCTGTACAGGTAGCGCTGCGAGCTTGGACACCACCACTGGTCAGGCTCGAGCGATGCCCGCTCTTAACCGGGTCTCCGACTGCCAGGTCGTCAGCCAGAGCTTGACTGTGTCGACTGGCAGCCTGTAGCCTGGGTCCATGTCGGGGCATCGCAAATCGAGCACTGTGGTGAGGCAGCGACCACGGCGAGAGGAGCTCGCCGCTTGCCCCAACTTCCGTCTCATACTCAACATGCTGCTCCCGAAGACGCCCAACACCTCGTGGCCGTAGTGGCCAGCTGGTTGCGCCCCGCACTATTCGAGGCGAACTGCAGGACGGTGCCTCTTCGAGGCTCGCGCAAACCGAACTATCTTGGAGGACATGGCGCCAGCCTTGACCACCCGCTTCCGCGCAGTGGCCCTGGCCTGGCGCCCCGCCCCCATGTCGATGCCTAGACAGGCCGTCTGTAGGACAGGGACGACCTCAACGCCCTTGGCCTTCAGCTTTGCCGAGATGTACTTCCCGTCCTGAAACTTTGAACACAAAATCACGCTCTTCGCTGCAACCTTCAAGCCGTCGGCGTCGAGCAGCTGTGAGGTCTGATGCAGCACTCTGACCATGACCTTGCGAATAACTTGTCGTGATCCTGCCAAAAACTGCGACAGGTCATCTATCCACAACCGCATGTCGACCAGCGGGTGCCTCTGGGACATCTGATCGAGCACGAAGTAGGTCATGCATCTCGCGAACCTCGTCCCGCTGCGCAATCCTTGGATCACGCTCCTCGTCGGTTGGAAGGGCTCCGAGAAACAATCGCGCGCCGCAAGGGTGCGCGCTGACAGGCATAGTTGTAGTTCTAAATACAGCATCTGAGTGGGGAACCCCAACTCCAGAGCTTTGGTGGCCAGTCGGATCCAACATATGCTGTCGTAGAAACTCTGGATATCAACCAAACCATTGGAGAAATCGGTGCCGAGCAGACTGTGCACCTCATCGCTAAGGGCTCTGGCGAACCCTTCGCGAAGTGCCGCATTGCCAGCCACTGCAGCGTCCCAAAAAGGTTGTGTGTCGGTTGACCGCGCACTGATCCACGGCTCTCTCGATTTCGACCACACCCTCGGGATCATGCCCACTAGGCCGATGATGCGGTCTCCTCCGGATTTTTTTCCAACATTCTGCCGATTGTCAAAAGCAACTGCCACGGCCAGGTCAGACCAGCCTCAGCATCATTGAGAAGCTGAGCGAGCTCGTCCAACCCCTCTGGGGGCAGACGCTCTATATCTAACGGTGATAAGCGGTCCACTCCTTGGCCAGCACGAGGTCTCACGGAGTGGGCCGCCTCCTGGATCATGGGACCCGTCAGCGGTGGTAACGATCGCAGGTCGGCTTCAGCTCTAATGTCGTCCAGCACCTGAAAGAGCCTCAGGCCATCGAAGCTGTCGCCACTGCTCCGCAAATCATGCCAACGGGTGACCTTCCTGTCGATAATGGCCTTGGGGTGATGTAGCACCTCGCCTTTCAACGCGAGCTCCTCCACCGGTGGCGGTGGTGACTTGATGGGCTTGTGTACGACGGGCAGCGCCGCCTCAGACGCCATCCAAGTGCGAAGCTTCTGCAGAGAGCTGCGAAGTGCCTTGCCCCTGGCACGCTTGGTGGCGCGGGCAGCCACCTCGACCATAGACTTGAGCTGTGGGGTGCCAACGCCCAGCGGGCGTGAGAGAAGACTGATCCAATCTTGCCAATCCCACCTCTCCGAGAGGAAGGCGTGAGCTGTAGTAGGGTAATCCGTGGTGGGGCTAGACGAGGGCCTGGGACCAGGAGGGTTTAAACAGATAGGCGAAACTCCAGGGCCCAGACTCCCAGGGTCGGAAGGCTCTGCGGCCCTGTCACGTGCCCCAAAGTTCCCGTCGCTGGCCCAGGGGTCCTCCTCCTCGTCGGGAAAGTCAAGAAATTCAAAATCGTCAAACGGATCAACGAAAGGGTCTTCTTCGGGACTTCGCTCCGATGAGACTCGAGGTGCGCTAGGATGGGAGGGCGGCTCCTCGCCAAAATCCTGCGAGCCTGTCCCGCCAGGAGGCGAAGAGCCTGGGTCCCCAACCACATCCCCAAAAAGTTCCTCGCACTCCACACGAACCTTATCGCGTGCGCACTCTACCTGAACAACACGCTTCTTCTTAGAAGGGGAAGATTTAGAGCCAGGGGAGGGGAGGGAGGAAGGGCGGGGAACCTGAGGCAGCTTGGACGGAAGCTCAAGGGATCTGGTGAGCAATTGGGCACCCTGTCCACGGAACCTCAGGAGAAGACCGCAATGCGTTTTCCAGGGCACATCAGTGATTGCCACCAGATCAATCACGTAAGGAATGAAGCTGGCGCTGGCCAGAGCGAGGTCCCGCTCGGTGCCTGCGCTCTTACAACTGGCAGTGCACGTGACTCTGGTATTAGATGCAGACATCAAAACGCCATCTACCTTCGAAACGAAACCTTGCTTACGGGTGTCCTCTGGCGCCATATTCCAGTCGGCCATCGCGATCCACGGGAGCTGCAGACTGCGTAACATAGCTCCAAGTCTAGCGAAGCGTTGGGTATTGCGAGCCGACCAGCCCTCCCCCGAGAAGCCGTAGAAGCTCTCTGCGATGAAAGAGAAGCCCTTCATGTCCACTAGAGTCGCCTGGAACCCGTCGAGCGATGTGTGCCCAGGCGCGTACAGCTGAGACCATGAACTGGCTCAGGTTGAAATACTACGATGACCCTGAGCGAGCATCCACTCACCGCCCTCATTGGAACGGTTTTCGAAGCCTGCCTGGACTGGATGTCCATTGGGTCGAGCTGGGTTGCCGAGGAGCCTCAAGCCCGCCTGGCGAGCCTTCTTCTGCCACTCGGCCATGCCCTTGGAGTCGACATGCGTCTCCACAAGCTGAATGAAATTGAAAATTGGATGCTGATATGAAACAATGTAGCCCCACGCCTTTGGCCCCGCAGCTGTGATGTTGGCAAAGAACATGGAACAGACACTAGCCTCACCCCTGGCCGAGCTGGGATCGGCCGCGCATGCAGTCGAGGATGGAGTAGCAGTGCCAGTCGACGGGCTCGGCGGTGCCCCCCCCCTCGGCTGCGGGCCTCACTGGGGCAGGCCTCCCGCGGCCGCCGCTGCAGTTGGCTCGGCCTGGGTGGCCTCGCGGGCTGCCCTGGCCGCCTCCAGCTTGGCCGCCGAGATGCGCGCCGCCGCCTCCTGAATCCTCTTCTCCCTGTCCTCGGTGGACTCCTCTGGCGCCGCGGGGGCTGCTGCTGGGCTGCTCGCCGCAGCGCTCTGGCCCTGCCCCTCCTGGGACGTGGCCGCCGCGGACTCGCCATCGGTGCCCTTCCTCTTCTTCTTCATCCTGTCGGAGATGACTTCCTTGATCTGCGTCATACGAGCCTGCCAATCCTTCACCTCCGAGTGCTTGCCTTCAACAAGCTGCTGGGCCTCGCGGAGCTGCCTCTCCAACTCCTTGAGCTTGTCCTTCTCGTCGCCCTCGCAGTCCAGCTGGTCGAGCTCCTTGAAGAACGTATCGTCTATGTCGAGCTTGAACAACACCTTGTCGGCAGGTGCTGAATCTGGGGTCGGAGGCGCGACCCCCATCTGCTTAGCCAAAATCACCGCCGCTGTCTTCTTCGCATCTGCACATCGAGCGAGAATGAGCGTCGTCTCTCTTTCTTTGGCCTCCGCCTTCACTAAGTTCTCTTGAGCTTTGAGAACGCCCTGCACGGCTTGGTCATGTCGAACCAAAGCATATTTCCAGGCTCCTGTGGCGTGCTTGATCTGGTCCTCAGGAGACTGGACGGGCCGAAGAGCGTCGCGCTTCTTCTGCAACTCGTCGGAGAGGAGCTTCCGCAAGAGGGGGCCCGTTGTGGCGCTCAGAGTCCGCTGCATCAGCGCGATATCCTCCTCCTGCGCCTTGGCCCCCCCTTGCTCCCGACGGCGGGCGACTGCCCAGCTCCCCTGACGGCGTTGAGCTGCAAGTCCTGCGCGCTCTTATCGCCCCCCTTGATCGTCTGCGGCGTGTACAGCTTCACCTGCCTCCCGCACCGGCAGCGTCTGTAACACTGCAGGAGAACGTGATTGTACCCGTCCCTGCCGCAGGCCTTGCACTTCGACCATGGCTGTGAC
>CAUYUJ010015883.1:138827-143827 GCA_963575745.1 Prorocentrum cordatum | reverse complement strand
GGCGTCGTCGGCGTCGGCCTCGGCGTCGGCGTCGGCGTCCTCGCCCCCATCCCTTCTGGGGGCGGGGCTTTGGAACCCTGGGGCCCATCCCATCAGGGGGTTGTCCCCGTGAATCCTCGACCCAGGATCATACATGTGAGTGTGTGTGTGTGTGTGTCTGCCGCGACGCGCCTGTGTGCGCATGTGCAGCTTGGCAGATGCGTCCCTCAACAGGGGAGCAGGAGATAGAGGTAAGGAAGCGGTGGAAGGAAGAGGTTGGCTCGAGCTGGGGAAGCCGACAAGTCTGCAGGCAGTTGCACCATGCCGCTTGCTCGGACATATTCCCCCAGGGACCCACGGTAGGTTCGTGCCGTGTCGAGGCGGCGGCGACCCCGCCGCGGGCGTTCGAGGCTAAGCGCCGCCGGTGGCCCAGAATCGGCCAATATATGGACGACGTCCCGGCGATTCAGGAGAAAGAGCGCCAGAGGCCCCAGCGCGAGCCGAGGGCTGGCAGGAGGCCGCCAAGGCTCCCGGCGAGGAAGCGGGGCGCGACGGACAGTCCCTCCTAGTCCCTTCCCTTATCCGTCCTCTGCGGGTATTTTGCCAGCCAGATGATTGGAGGTCTTGTGCAACAATGTCTAGAGACTGGTTGCGAGTTCCAATCGAGCAAAGCATTTCTCCAGGATCTCACTGGGCAAGTGGACCAAGGTTCGAAATCATGCTGAGCTCGCTCCTCGCGGTCCTTAATTCAACAGGGACTCGCTTTGTGACTGGTCCCACTTTCAATCACTCCCTCTGTCCCCCGATTCCCTCATGCTATCCCTCCTCGTATCCGTCCTCCTTTTGGGCAATATGTATGTCCGTATCCACTGCGTATTGGACTTTCTGGGAAGGGGCGCTGAACGTTCCCCGAGGCGTAGTAGATATAGATCACAAGCTAGCCTCTAGAGGCCAGATGCTTATCCATATCCTCTGCACCTCTGTTGTCTGGGGAAGCCACCCGAACATCCAAGACGCAGTGGATAACTCTGGGTAGCGATTATCGCCCATCTTCCTCCGGCGAAAGTATATTACTGCCGCCCCTGGAAGTGATATCCCTCCCCCCCTTTCAGTGAAACTGAAAGTTTTGCAGAAGCTTCACAGATGGAGGGCGGGTCCTTTTTCAGGTTGTTGTTATCGCCTTAGCGTCGTGTACCGTCGTAAAACTCGCAGCCGTTTCACGGGTGGAGGGCGGGTTCTTTTCAGAATGTGGTTCTCGCCTGAGCGCCACGCGCATTTGTTTGCAACATGTTGAAAGGGTTTCGCGATAGAGGGTGGGCCATTTTCAGAATGTGGCTCTCGCTATAGCGCCGCGCACATTCCCTTGGACAGCTTGCAACAGTTTCACGGATGGAGGGCGGGTTCTTTTTCAAAATGTGGTTTTCGTTTCGGCGCCGCGCACATTCGTCTTCTATAAGCTTGCCAGAGTTTCACGGATGGAGGGCGGGTCCTTTTCAGAATGCGGGCGTTGCCTTAGCGTCGCGCACATTCGTTCAAGGTTTTTGGAACAGTTTCTCGCATGGAGGGTTGCTCCTTTTCAGTATGTGGTTCTCGCCTCAGCGCCGCGCACATTCGTCTTAGAAGCTTGCGAGAGTTTCACGGGTGGATCGTTGGCCCTTCTCAGAAGGTGCTTATCGCTCCAGCGTCGCGCGCATTCGTCTTCAAATTTGGCCAGAGTTTCACAGGTGGAGGGCCAGTCCTTTGCAACCTCTGGTTCCCGCCCTAGCGCTGCTGACATTGGTTTGACATCTTTGCAAGAGCTCCGCGGATGGAGGGCGAACCCTTTTTCGCAACGTGGTTCTCGCCCTAGCGCCGCGTACATGTGCTGTAAACGTTGGCAGGGGTGTCACTGATGGAGAGCGGGCCTATTTCATAATTATGAGAGCCTCAGCGCGAAGCATTGTAGTGCGACGCCTTGCGCTGTTCTTCTTGTTCGTGCGCGCATGCGCGCGCTCGTGCGTGCGCAGTGCAAGAACCAGTCAAGCATGGCCGTCTTAATCTCGACGAGTGAGTGGTGGCCAGAGGTTTGTCGCTCGTCTTCTGAAAGCCTCAACGTGGAATAATGTTTTGGTACCCCATGCGCTTTCCGTATTGCTTGTGCTCGCACGTGCTCTGGCGGGCGCAAGAAACAAACCAACAACGAGTGGCCATGCTTGGTTCTAAGAACGGACTGATTGGTGAACCAGTTGTTTCACCCGTATTCTGAGGGCCTCCACGAGGAATCGTGTAGTGTGACATTTCGCATGCTCCTAAGTTTCCGCGCGCGCGTGCGCGCGCGTATGCGCGCGATCGCTCGCTCTCGCGTGTGGAAAACAAACACCAATGACGAATTCCCATAGGAACTTCGAACACCGAATGGTGACACCAAGTTGCTGCACTCGTATTCTGAGGGCCTCTTCGTGTACTATATATGTGTATGTATGTACATATACGTAGATCGTGGCGCTGCGCATGTACCTCGTTACCCGCGCGCGCGCTCGCTCGCTCTCGCGTGCGCACTACACCAACAAACAGCGAATCACCATTTTGATTTGAAAAGCCGAATGGTGATCGCAACATGTTGCACTTCGATTCTGAGGGCCTCCGCGTGGAAACATCATGGTGCCCCCCCGAACGACTCCTGAGCATTCCTGCAGGTATCCTGCCGACTCCTGGGCGATGTGTGCGGATTCCTGAAGGGTCCCAGCGATTTCCTCAAGGCTTCCAGTGGGCCCTTTTAGATTCTGGAGGATTTCTGAAGTTTCTGGGGGAATCCAGCATGCTCCTTGAAGGATTGCTTAACAGGATTCCTGCGGATTCCTGTAAGTTGCTAGAGGATCCCTCGTCAATTGCGCTGCGTCCGCGCTCCCAGGACGCAACCCGTCTAAATTGCACGGCGCCCGCGCTCCCAGGGCCGCGATCTGTGGCAAATCGCGGTGCTTGCGCACTCATAGGGCCACTGGCCACGACCCCTCGCAAATTACGTCGCGCCCGCGCCCCCATGGCCAGGACCACTAGTACATTACGCGGCGTCCGCGTTCCCAGGGCCAGGCTCCCTCGTAACTTACACTGTGCCAGCGGCCCTTAACGATCCGTCGGATTTTTCGGCTTCCACAGGATTCCACAGGATTCCCACAAATTCCTGCGGATTCCTGTGGGGTCCCTTATCGGCGGCGAGCGAGGGGGGGGCATGAGAAGGATACTGCCCTCTCAGAAGGCGGCGGGACTTCTCAGAAGCCCCCGCGCCATCTGAGAAGTTATGTCTGCTTTCGGGGAAGGCTTGGAACACTTCTTAGAAGACTGGGGGACTTCCGAACCTTCTGAGAAGGCCTTCTCCTTCTCACTTCTCCCCCTCGCTCACCGCTGACCCTAAGGACTCCTGGGTATGTCTGCACGGTTTCCTGAGGGGTCTTCACGATTTCCTGAAGGCTTCTTGTGGGCCCTTCCAGATTCTGGGGGATTTTCTGGAGGAGTCAGTCCAACATGAGTCCTGAAGGATTATTGGAAAGGATTCCTGCGGCTTTGTTCAGGTTGCTGAAGGCTCCCTCGTCAATTGCGCTGCGTTCGCGCTCCCAGGACACGATCCTTGCAAATTGTACGGCGCCCGCGCTCCCAGGGCCACGATCTGTGGCAAATCGCGGTGCTTGCGTACTGCAAGGGGCAAGGGCTACGATCCCCCCCCTGGGAATTAATTGTTCGGCATCACGAAGTGTGGTATTTCGGCGGTGGTATCCCCCCTTCTAGAGTCAATTAAGGTCTTTGGTGCTAGCGATGACACCGGGGGCTTCGATAAATGGTTCCCAGGATTACGGATACAACTCTTACCCGCGCTCCGCGGCCTCCCCCACATCCTCTCCCCATTCCCTGCACGCACGAGTCTGCGGCCAGAGTTTCGGCCACGCTCGCAGGACAACCCTGCTACGGGTGCGTGGTGTTCACGTTCGGTATCTCCTCCCATCTTCAGCCACGCGACGAGGGGGTATAGGGGAGGGGGGAAGGCTTCTTAGAAATACGCCTGCTTCATTGAAGGCGCGGGCTTTAACTGTATATTTCCGGATAGCTCCTTGTGGGAGCTAAGATGGTTGTCAGCTAAGACGCCGACAGCACAAAGTAGGCCAGCTTCCTCTCCACGCCTGCCTGTCAGGCATCCCCGCAGCAACTTGCTTGAAACTGCAGCGTGTTCCAGAAGCGTTCTCCGACTCCTTCCCAATGCGTGTGGGGGAAGCTCTAGCACGTGTGCGGGAAGCCTTTGCGAAACTCCTTCGAAGCGCCTGCCAGGCTCGTGCGCAGCTATGAGTCCGAGCTTGCATGTTCGCCGGGCATCCTGTCAGGCTTCCTTGCCAGCGTCTTCCAGAAACTGTCGGGCTGCTTGGATTACTTGCTGAAGTGCTGATTCCTTGAAGTATTCTGGGATAGATCCTTGGAGTGCTAAGAAGGTTTCAGATTAGAAGCGGGGTGGCAAGGGCAGCCCCGGAGATCGTTGCGGCGTCGGTCCAGGATTATTGCTGGAGCTTGTTCGAGGCCTTTTCTTCTGACCGCTATCCAGGCTTTGGACGCCACAAGAGTCGGCCAGCGCCTTCGAAGGGGCAGCCTCCTTCTAAGGAGCCCCCCCCCTGCCCCCCGCCCCCTGGCGCGCGCCGCCAGAACCTCCCCGCTCGAGAAGACGAGCTTGTTTGCACCCTTCTCCTCCGGCCCCTCCTCCTCTTCCTTCCGCCCTCTGCGTCCTCCTCCTCCTCCTTTTCCTCCTGCTCCTCCTGCCCCTCCAGCCTGGCCCGAGTGATGAAGAGGTGCGACTTTTGACGGCCAGGCCAGCACTCGGGACCCGCTCGTGGCACCATATCAACAACAATATAACGCTACCGCCAACAACAAGGATCCTGCCCTCCTCCTGCCCCTCCTCCTCCTGCCTGTCCTCCTGCCCCTCCTCCTCCCCCCCCTCCTCCTCCTCATCCTCTTCCTCCTCCTCCTCCTCCTCTCTTCCTCCTCCTCTCCTCCTCCTCCTC
>CAUYUJ010015883.1:126327-133827 GCA_963575745.1 Prorocentrum cordatum | reverse complement strand
ACCCTCCCGCTGCCCCCTCCTTCCCTCCCCCCTCCTCCCGTCGCCCCTCTCACTCTCGTACACCCTCACACGTTTCGTGGCCCCATAGGGAGCTTCATCGAAGGCCCCAGTTGGGGGTGCCCGCATGCGTCCGCCACGCCCACTACAGCGTTTCGTGGCCCCATAGGGAGGTCCACCGAAAGCCCCAGTCGGGGTGCCCGCATGTGTCCGCCACACCCAGTACAGCGTTTCGTGGCCCCATAGGGGGCTGCACCGACGGCCCTGGTGGGAGTTCCCGCGTGCGCCCGCTACGCCCAGTACAGCGTTTCGTGGCTCCGTAGGAGCCCCACCGAAGGCACAAGTGGGGTGCCCGCATGCGCCCGCCACACCCAGCACAGCGCTTCGTGACCCTATAGGGCTCCACCGACAGCCCCAGTGTGAGTGCCCGCATGCGTCCGCCACACCCAGTACAACGCTTCGTGGCCCCATGGGAGCTCCACCGAAGGCCCCATTGGGGGTGTCCGCATGCGTCTGCCACACGCAGTACAGCCATTCGTGGTCCCATAGGGAGGTCCACCGAAGGCCCCAGTGGGGGTAGCTTGCATGCGTCCGCTACGCCCAGTACGGCGCTTCGTGGCCCCATAGCGAGCTCCACAGGAGGCCCCAGTGGGGGTGCCCGCATGTGCCCGCCACGCCCAGTACAGCGCTTCTTGGCCCCACAAGGGGGCTCCACCAAATGCACCAGTGGGTGTGCCCACTGCGCCCGCCACGCCCAGTACAGCGTTTCGTGGCTCCATAGGGGGCTCCACCGAAGGCACAAGTGGGGGTGCCCGCATGCGCCCGCCACACCCAGCACAGCGCTTCGTGGCCCCGTAGGGAGCTCCACGGAAGGCGCCAGTGGGGGTGCCCGCATGCGTCCGCCACACCCAGTACAACGTTTGGTGGCCCCATCTGTGGGCTCCACCGAAGGCCCCAGTGGGGGTGCCCCATGCGTCCGCCACACCCAGTACAGCGTTTCGTGGCCCCAGCACCACTGCCACAGTCAGTACAGCGTTTCGTTGCCCCATCGGGAGCTCCAATGAACATTCGCATGCGTCCCAACCATTCGCCCCCCCTCCCTGCTCGCACTGCCCCGCGCCTCGTTCTTCCTACGGCGCGTTGCCTCCGATGAGCGCAGAGGGTATGCCGCATGCGCTATTCGGTGTTCGGGTGCCCGACTCCTTCGTCTCATTTCCTTCGCGGTTCTCGCAGCTGCATGTGGTTGGGTCTTTCCTCAGACGGATTGAGTAATCGCATGTGGTATGGTTTACGATCGTCACCGTCACTGGCGTTACGATTCCTTGTTTCGGTGGCTGCGGTTATGAATGCAGTTATGCTTATCAATGCTGCCATGACCGTTGTCATGGTCATTGATGCGATTATTGATATCACCGTCGCTGTTGTTACACACGTTTTATTATCACAACGTTCTTTTCACCACTGTATCCGTTACATGTACTAGGGATTTAGCGGAGACGACGACCACAGCGATGATCCTAACAACGACGACGCACCCGACGACGACGACGATATCGACCGCGACGACGACGACGACGACCACAACCGCGACGACGACGACGACGACGTCGACGACGACGACGACGAAGGCGGCGGCGACGACGACGACGACGACGACGACGCCGACGACGACGACGACGACGACGACTGGTGGGAGTTGTTGGGCTCTCGTAGCCATTTTGCGGACGCAGCTGCTTGTATTATTAGTATTACCTCATGGGCGGTATCATGGCTATCGTTGTGACTCCTTTGTCGTTATCAGCCATACTCTGTTGTGCCACTATTGCGGGCACCGCGATGATGATTGGCGGTGATACTATTCGTATCCCACTGATGCTCATGATGATGTTTTTGTTTGTTATGATGATGCCCCTCACGACTTTGATTATTGCTTGCGCCATTTTCATTACGTCATCTACGAACATGCTTGCTATGCTTCTTGCTTGTGGTATAACGTGTGCGTTTCGCATTGCATTGTTACTGCCGCTCCTCCGAGTGCTGTAGGTACCATTGCTTGTTTGGTTCGCGACTGCGTCATCTTTTGGCAGTGCTAAACCGATTGCGGATAGTACGGTGGCTGCTTCTACCTTGAAGATCTTCCCCACTATAAGTATCACTAGTTCGGTCCTGCCTGATATAGCAACTCTTGCTTACCTGTAATCGTATGTGCCCTATTTCCAGTGCGATTGTGTGTCTCATTCTTACGTTTCAGATTGTGACTAGTTCGTTTGCAGTGTTCATGGTTGTGGCCATGTTTTTCTCTGTCACTATTATTTGTGTTCGTACGATTGTTATTATTCATACCGCGGCGATTACTTGTACGACCATTGTGATTGCCATCGCTACTACTGCTCCTTTGCGACTCTTCTACTGCTCCTCTTTCCCCCCTCCCCTTGCTTCCTCTCCCCTTGTGACTTCGCAGATGAAGCGCCACTGCGGTGTGGTGAAATTCTTTAGTCCTTTTAGTTCAGGTGTTTGGACTGCCACTACTGCAGCTCTGGTAGCACGATTGCTGAGTTGGGTGATCCGTGTGAGCGCACGGAACTTCAAGGGGCAGGTCGAAAAGCCTAGAAGTACGTCGCACTCGGCGAGCATCCCCCGCACAACAGTACGGGAAACACCGTTACGTTCTTGCCCTCCTCATTGCCATCATAACTGGTGCCTTGGATGCGCCGCTGTGAACGTACACACCTCCTCCTCCCTCCTCATAATTCCTCCCATTTCCTCCTCCCTCCGTCCCCCTTCCTTCCCCTGCTCCCGCCTCCTGCTCCTCGTCTTCCTCTCCATCCACACTCCTCCACTTCCTGCCCCTTGCCCCCCTCTCCGAGAATTCTACCTCAGTCCCAGACCCTTCGTTGCGCGCGTTCTGCCTTGAATGTCGAAGGGAGTCCAGCCGAGGTGACGAGAAACCCTCCAGAGAGCCAGGGATAACAAGCTAGTGTAGAACCCTTTCCGCCCTCGAAGGTCGAACTTCGATTCTTCTCCCGCCTTCCCCTTTTCCTGTCCCTCCCCCCTCCCGCCGGCAGGGTTTGCTGGCGGCTGCCGCCTCCGCGGGGAATGCTGGCGCAACCCCTCCTTTGTGAGGCCAGCCCTGCGATGCTGCCAGATTCTACGCGTCTGGCGTCGTCGTCGTCGTTGTCGTCGTTGGCGTCTTCGGTGCAAACCTCGTCGTCGTCCTCGTCGTCGTCGTCGTCGTCCTCCTCCTGCTCCTCCTCCTCCCTTTGTGTTCCTCCTTCTCCTCCTCCTCCTTCTCCTCCTTCTCCTCCTCCTCCTCGTCTTCCTCCTGCCGTCCCCGAGGACTCCTAGGACCGTCCAAGAACCATTCGGGATGACGAGCTGGTCCTGGGGAAGGTGTCCAGACCTCCCGGGGTCCACGTTGCGAGCAAAGTCCTACGTCGGGGGCCTGGGCAAGTTAAATTTCGCAGGCAGCGTTCGTGCATCGAACCGTTTGGGCAGAAAGCCCAAATTTTGGTGAGCATGGGACGAGTCGTCGGTCGTCGGGAGCATGGGGTGCTTCTACGCTCCCGGGTCTCGTTTCTCTGACCCCATGTTGCTGTGTCTTCATTGTTACTGAGGATGGCGAGTCAGTTATTCACGCTGTCGTGCCAGAAGTTTCTCGCGATCCTCGTCCGCCACTCGTGCAACCATGTGGGGTAAGCTGAAGTTAGGCTGTGCGCTTGATGCAGCAGGTTCAGGGGCCTCACCTTTGCTTTGTTGGGCTGCGATGTCTTGGCTGTCGGAAAGGAAGAGGCCACTCGAACTTCAACTATTGCGGACGGGAGCGGGTCCCACTTGATATTCTAGAGGGGATGGCACGGAGTAGTTTCCGATCCCGGCTTGGAGCAACCGGGTTTGGAGCACCAGCCAGCTTGACATTGCCGAGCGGCGCAACCGAGGTTCGGAAACTGGAGCATATACATTACCAGGGTCGGGGACGACGTCGGGGTGGTGTGGTGTATACTTGTTTCCCCGTTTTCCCGCGGAAGCAACGAAGAATGTATACACCAGGATCCCACATACACCAGGATCCGCTTTCCTGTGCGAGATTCAGTGTGAGACCAAGACAAAGGCGTCGGTGCATAGAGTTCGGCTCCTTAGAGGTGTCTTGCCAGGAGTCTTCCGAAGGGGTGCAAGCAGCCCGTTCAAAGAGAAGGAGCCCGCGCCGTCGCCGTGCGGGTGTTCGCTGCTGCACCCTCCCGGCGGAGCCCGAGCTCGCCCGTGCGGAGAGGCGCGCAACGGGCCGCTCGTCCGGAGACCGCGGGAGGCGGCCGGCGGCCGCCGAGGGCCGCTGGAGACGGCGGCGCGGCGGATGGTCGGGCATCGAGCAACGGGGGCGCGATGAACGGGGGGGTGAAGAGCGCTGCACCTGTTGTGCCCCGTAGGGGCTCTGCAGGGGGCCCAGAAGGGGCGCACGTGGTGCAGCTGTCTGCACCCCCTCCTTTTTTGATCGCTTCCCCCCCCGTCGTTCACGCGTGAGATGGGGAGCGCGCGAGCTCCGTGGCGGACCACTCTTTGGTCGCACCGGTGGCGGACGCACGCGTCTGCAGCCCAAGCCCTGGGCTGCGGCTCTGCCAGGCGAACCCAGCGGGAGGCAGGGGAGGGCGACCCCGGAGAAGGAGGATGAGGAAGAGGAGGAGGAGGATGAGGAGGAGTAAGACCAGAGTAAACGCACGATGCATCTACCGATACTGCAATAAAACCTCCCGTCCCAAGTCCCTTTCTCATAAGTCCATACAAGTATTTCTTTCCATTGCGGGCACCCCCCTTGAATGACCAGCGGCCGGTCAGTCCGCCAGTCAATTGAGTGTGCCTATTGTAGAGGACCCTCCCTCCACTTGATTTGAAGGACGCCCAGGGCAGCCTCATTTTGAGAAGCACGTGCCCTGCATCTGTTTAAGCGTTGCAGGCTGTCGTTGTCGTAGACGCATGCTTCGCGGAAGTCCCACACGAGAGCCCTCCCAGCAGGCCCAGGGGTAGCCTCATTGTAAGAAGAACACGCCCTTCATCCGTCAGAGCGTTGCAGGCTGTCAGCGTCGTAGACGTCTGCTTCTCGGAAGTCTCACGCGAGAGCCCCGTTTCACAAGAGGAGCCGCCTCCAATCCGTGTTAGTTGCTGCACACTGTGGAATGCCAGGTCGTAGAGGTCGAGGAAGGGTCACGTCAGTGTAGACGGTCGACTTTGCATTCGAATGTGCGCGAGGCCAAGGGGAGGCCCCAACACGGTGGGGGCGTTCGTTCAGGAGGCTGCAGACCCAGGAGGAGTCCTCATCTCAAGAGGGCCGCGGTGATATACATGGCCTGTCCACGATTGGAGTTCCGCCGGCTTCCAGACATTGGATTCCTTATCTACGGGTTCTTTGTCCAGTGAAGTGTCCCCCCACCGTTTTTGGGAAGGAGTCGCCGTGCACTCGCGCAGCGGAAGAGAAATTTGGAAGCTGACGATGCACGCCGCCAGGGCGAGAGCCCCGTTTAGCAAATTGCTCGCCCTCTGGCTGTTCTTCTGTTGTGCTAAGCTTGTGGAAGTCGATTAGTGGAGAGGAAGCATGCTGCCAAATAATTTCCAGATGTCGAATATATGCGTCAACATGTTTTAATTATATTAACGCACATGTTTATTTTTGAACATTTCCGACATTTAACACGCATTTCAAATTCAAGGATTAGGACTGTTAGGGTGTCCATTGTCGTGGCATCCACAAGGCTAAGCGAAGGTGTGTGGCGCCAGCAGGGCGAGAGGCCCATTGTGTGAAAACTGTTCGTGGTCCACGCGTCAACGCGATCTGAATTTCATCTGCTCCTTGAGGCCTCCTTCGGCGACGGGGGGCGATGAAGATGAGGATGCGGATGCTGCTGCTGGTGGTGGCTAGCCCGGGGCGCTTGGGGGGGGAATGCAGCGTCCGGGAGCGACTGGGAGCTTCCAGGGGCGCTCCAGGCAGCTTGGGGAGCGCTTGCGTCCCAAATTGGAGTCGGCGAGGGGTGCCCGAACCGTACCAGTTTATTCTGTACTTGCTATGGGCTCTTCGGGGCCAGAGGGTGAGACGATGTGGAACACTAGAAGATGCGCACGTCATACACTGCTTCTACATCGGGCGGTGAGGGTTGGGTCAGATGGATGTGCACCGAGCTGTTCTTGTGCATCGGATGGTGAGGGTTGTGTTGGTTTGTTGTGCGCCGTATAGTTTCCATGTGGATCATGAAGGTCGGGCCGTCTGTATGTAATAGAGTGACATATGCACTTGCATCATCTGGTGAGGGCTGGGTCGGGTAGATGCGCACCCGATGCAGCTTGATGCGCAGAATGTTCAGGGTTGGGCCACATGGATGTGCGCCGATTAACAATTGTCTATGGTGGTGATGGCTGGGTCCTATTGATGCGAACTGACTTCTACTTGTTGCCTAGGATGCTGGGGGTTGGGTCGGGTGGATGTGCGCCGAATAATTCTTGTGCGTCGGGTGGTGAAGGTTGGGTCGTGTGGATGTAGGCGGCGCTAAAGCGAAAACCACATTTTGAAAAGGAGCCGGCCTCTATCTTTGAAGCTGTTACATAATATTAACACGAATGTGCGCGGCGCTCAGGTGAACACCACATTTTGAAAACAAGCCGGCCTCCGTCTTTGAAGCTGCTGCAACTTTTCGTTGGCGAGTGTGCGTGGCGCTCGGGCGAAAAACCAAATTTTGAAAATCATCTGCGGTCCATCCTTGAAACCGTTGCAAGCTCCCAGCTTCAGGATCATAGTTGGCGAGGAATTTTCCGGCGAAACTCCCGGCCCGGCATACGGACAAGTCTGGAGGTGCGACAGGGAGGGGCTGTCTATGAGGAGAGGGGGTGCAGGATGGAAGGGCGGCGCAACCAGGCTGCGCAGTGCATCGTGAGCTGTGGGTAGGAACCGCGCGAAGTAACAGCTAATGATAAGCATACAGGTGGGCGCTGGCTGGACCACTGGAACACTCGGATGTTGCTTGAGGTGCCCCTGGCCCTAAGGTGCCCAAGGAGCCCCCCACGGCCTCCAGAGCATCCCTCATGAGGCCCAGAGAGTCCAGGGGTTCTAAACTTAACTGAAAAGCCGGAAGCACCCTGGGCCAGGGACACCTTCAGCACACCCGAACTACCAGCAGCATTTCGCCACTTGGGCACGCGGAGGTCGGCGTTTCGGGGGACTGGGCTTCGATCCTCCGGGCCTGGCCTGGGTGAGTCAGTGGGGTCGGGATCACCGCACGCTTTTGGGACTCGGGTCGTTCTCCGAGGATATCTCGGGCGACCGGGGCCTCCCATGTCCCACGACCGATCCTGAAGCCCTCGCGCTTCCTGAGCTCGACTCGGGCTTCGGCCATGCATGGGCGCGGGAACATGCTGTCCTTTTCTCGGCGCGTTGCGTTCCAGCATGTGCAGCCTGCCCCCGTGCCGCGGGCGGCGTCGCACTGAGCGGAGACACGTGGTGCAGTGGTTCCTCTGGGGGGGGCAATT
>CAUYUJ010015883.1:118827-121327 GCA_963575745.1 Prorocentrum cordatum | reverse complement strand
TTCTTGATGGTCTTGGGGCCCTGTAGTGGGCCCCAGAGGCCGAAATGTAGGAAACAACGGACGGGACTGAATACAACTGATATCCTCGCAGATGGGTGTGTAGGGATAGTCGGGCGACGAGAGCGATGCATATATATATATATATATATATATCCTATATATATATATATATCTATATATATATATATATATATATATATATATATATATTATATATATATATATATATATATATGTCTCTCTCTCTCTCTGAGTAGGCCGGGGGGGGGGGGGGGGGCAAAATCGGTGCCGTCATCCCCCATGGCCGCCCCCCCGAACCTGTGGGGGGTCACAGACCCCCCGGGACAGCCCCGGGCCGCTTCCAAATTGCCCACGACAGGCCACGCAGGCCGTACAGATGGTCAAGAAAGCTTGAAGAGGCCCCGAAGACGCCCAAGAGCGCCCCATGAGGGCCCGTGAGGGCCCCAAGAGGGCCTTCAAGAGGCAACAATCGGCCCATTTTCTGAGTAAAACGTAAGTTTTCGGCATACTCGCTGGCTTCGTCTTCACAGTGCCCCAGACGCCCCCGCGGAGCCCCAATACAGCCCAAGAAAGACCCAAGAGGGCCCCAGACGGCCCAAAAGGGTCGTCCTGTGGGGCTCACGGAACCCCCCGAGACGCCCAGGAGGCCCCAAAGCCGGCCCAGGAGGCCCCCAAGACGGCCTCAGGGAGGCGCGATCCTCCGACCCCATCAACTCGGACCACATCTAGGATGCCTAAGTATTACCAGGACCTTGACAACTAATGTCCAGTAGAGGGTTTAGCAATCCAGATAGGTTTATAGGTATCTTTTAGCACTCTGGGAGGCTAGGACTGCCGCGTGTCGAAGGCGCTGGCGACCGCGTGCGCATCTGCCAGCTGCAACGATCTGAGCTCGAGCTGCCCCCCCCGCCCTATAGCGGCCCAGCGCGCCAGGGGGCGGCCCGCGGCGGGGGGCCCTGGGGAGTGCATGTGCGGCGGCGGCTGCCGCGCGCAAGGTGCCCAGCTACGCGTAAGAGTGACCCTTCGCCGGAGTGATCCTTGGTGTGGGCCCACATGGGGTCGCCCCCGGCACTTGCCTGCACGCTTGGGTTCGGCTTTCCCGCGGCCCTGGTAGAGCCGCGCGCCAAAGATCACTCTTGCCTCGGGCTACTCCTGCGTGTAGCCGATCGGCAGACCCCGAGCTCCTGGTCTCGCAATGCTCGCACACTGGGCGTCCTTGCCAGGCTTCGGGCCCCGGGGCCACAACTCGGCGGCGAGCCCAGGGGGGGGGGGGGGCTCAGAGGGGGCAGGCCTGCTCAGAAGGCGGCGGGGCCTCTCGGACGCCGCGCCTTCCGAGACGCCGGGTCGCCTTGTAGACGTCGAGTAGGAGATCGACCGCAGAATGGAGTTTCCCCACGTTTGATTGTTCCGTGCCGAAGCTGCGACGAATGCGCAGAAGGCCCCGCAGATCTGCGGAGCATTCTGCGCATGTTTCTCTCAGTTCCGGAGGAGAGCACCAACTTTGGGGTAAAAACCGATTCTGCGGTCGACCTCCTCCTCGCAGACGAGAGGTGCGGGGCCGCGCGGGGCGAGCCGACGGCGCTGTGCATGAGCTGGCCGCTGGCCTGCCTCGCGTGGCCGCCGCCCCGCCTGCGGGCCCAGCGCGGGCCGCCCAGCGCGCAGAGGGCCGGCGCCGGCGGCGAGGAACGGCCCGCGCCGGGCTCGCCGCGGGCGGGCGGCCCGCGCGGCGAGCCGCAGCAGCCAGAGGCCCGGCCCGCGCCCGAGGCGCTGCAGCTGCCGGGGACGCCCGAGAGTCGGCGACGGCAAAGGGTGTGGTCGGAGGAGGAGGAGGAGGAGGAGGAGGAGGAGGAGGAGGAGGAGGAGGAGGAGGAGGAGGAGACGGAGGGGAGGAGGAGGAGGAGGAGGAGGGGAGGAGGAGAGGAGGAGGAGGAGGAGGAGGAGGAGGAGGAGGAGGAGGAGGAGGAGAGGAGGCGAGGAGGAGGAGGACGAGGAGGAGGAGGAGGAGGAGGCGGAGGAGGAGGAGGAGGACGGGGAGAGGAGGAGGAGGAGGAGGAGGAGGAGGAGGCGGAGGAGGAAGAGGCGGAGGAGGAGGAGGAGGCGGAGGAGGAGGAGGAGGAGGAGGAGGAGGAGGCGGAGGAGGAAGAGGAGGAGGAGGAGGAAGAATAATAATAATAATAAGAAGAAGAAGTAGAAGAATAATAATACTAAGAAGAATAATAAGAATAAGAATAAGACTACTAACAATAAGAAAAAGAAGAATAAGAAGAATAATAATAATAAGAAGAATAAGAATAATAAGACGACGAATAATAAGAATACTAATAATAATAATACGAAGACTAAGAATAATAATAATACTCAGAAGAAGAATAATAATAATAAGACTAATAATAATAATAATAATAATAATAATGAGAATAATAAGAAGAATAATAAGACGAATAAGAAGAATACGAATAATAAGAAGAAGAAGAGGAGG
>CAUYUJ010015883.1:116557-118727 GCA_963575745.1 Prorocentrum cordatum | reverse complement strand
GAGGAGGAGGAGGAGGAGGAGGAGGATCAGGAGCAAGAGCAGGACCAGGAGCAGGACCAGGAGCAGGAGCAGGAACGGGAGCGGGAGCGGGAGCAGGAGGAGAAGAAGGAGCAGGAGCCGGAGCCGGAGCAGGAGCAGGAGCAGGAGCAGGAGGAGGCGGAGGAGGAGGATGAGGAGGTGGAACGTCGGCGACTACAACGGGTGTGGCCACGGTCGGGAGCTCTGGGGTAGCGGGTCGCTCCGCCCTTTCTGGCCCACCATGCTTCGGCTCGACAGGTTATCCACGTCCCAGCCCCTAGGCGTCGACGTCTTAAGTTTTTCGAGGCCTCCCGGCCCGCGGAACGGAGCGGCACGCTATTCGCTTGCAAGGGATAGCGTGTCGTCGGGGCCACCGCGGCGACACTCTAAGCTAATGTTCCCGACCGTAGGAGGAGGAGGAGGAGGAGGAGGAGGAGGAGGAGGAGGAGGAGGAGGAGGAGGAGGAGGAGGAGGAGGAGGATGATAAGGATCAGTGTGAACCCAAGACTCACCAACGATGTGGAAATTCACCCTCCCTCCAAGATCCCTCCTCGTAGGCCCCTTTAATGGGGTCATTTCCACAGGGAAGTGCCCCGTTGGGGGACAACCGTGTGAACATCTTGAAGCGTACCAAAACACCGTTCTCAGGATTTCAACGCCACGAGTTCACCTGACTGTTGCGTCTTGGTGATCCCAAATCGCACAAGAAAGTTATTCTTGGGTCTTCAACACCGCCAATCAACGTCACTTTCGCGCCCTGACAATCTAGAATCGCTGCAACCCAAGTCTGGCACGTTAGCCATTATAATTAGCGAAACGAATGTGCGCGGAGCAGAGGCGACAACTACATTTTTAAAACGTGCCGCCCTCAATCCGCGACGCTCTTGCAACTTTTCAAAAAGAAGGTGCGCGGCGCTGAGGAGAGAGCCACATGTTGAAAACGCCCTGCCCTCAATCCGTGAAGCTTTAGCAACTGTTTCAAACAAATGTGCGTGGCGCTAAAGCGAGAGTACCATTTTGAAAACCACGCGCCCTCAATCCGCGAAGCCCTTGCAATTTTTCAAACAAATGTGCGCGGCGCCGAGGCGAGAGTACCATTTTGAAAACGACCCGGCCTCAATCTTGAAAGCTTTTCCAAATTAGAGAGTGTGCGCGGAGCAGAGGCGACAACTACATGTTTAAAACGTGCCGCCCTCAATTCGCGAAGCTCTTGCAACTTTTCAAAAAGAAGGTGCGCGGCGCTGAGGAGAGAACCACATGTTGAAAGCGCCCCGCCCTCAATCCATGACACTTTTGCAACTGTTTCAAACAAATGTGCGTGGCGCTAAAGCGAGAGTACCATTTTGAAAACCACGCGCCCTCAATCCGCGAAGCCCTTGCAGTTTTTCAAACAAATGTGCGCGGCGCTAAGGCGAGAGTACCATTTTGAAAACGTACAGCTTTCAATCCGTGGAACTCTTTGCAATTTTCAAGACCAATGCGCGCGGCACTAAGATGAGAGCCACATTTTGAAAACGATCCGCCCTCACTCCGTGAAGCCCTGGCACATTTTTCAAACGAATGTGCGCGGCGCTACGGCGAGAGCCACATTTTGAAAACGACCCACGCTCCATCTGTGAAGCTGTTGTCACATTTGAAGTATAAGTGGTGAGGAAGTCTCAGGCGGAACGCCTGGCCCGTCCTTTCGATTTCGGGGTGCGACAGGGAGGATTTGTTGGTAAGGAAAAGGCATGGAGGAGGTTCCCCTGAGATCCGGACGTTGCAATCTTTTCGCGACGGGCGTTTTCGCGCGGTGTCGGGCCCGGGGACCCTCACAGATCGATCCGGCTCGAAGAATGGCGCAGAAAGATGGGGTCCTGGATTCCAGTCGTGATTTTTAAGGCTTGCGCCACATCAGCCCGCTCCTGGGAGCGATTTCGGGGGAGCTCGGGCCAACGTGGCCGCGGATAACACCAAAGGGGGGAATATACCGGAATCGTTTGTTTTTGTTTTGGAAAGTCTAGATTTTCGCTTCTTGGTGCTCTCTGGGTGTCTCCGACACGCTGGGGTGTCCAAGGTGTTTGGTGGATTGCGGGACGTGTCTTTCCCTCCTCATCTTGTGGTGGCGACGAGAGTTTCAGAAGCTGCAGAGAGGTTGAGATAGGTGGGAAGT
>CAUYUJ010015883.1:104057-109057 GCA_963575745.1 Prorocentrum cordatum | reverse complement strand
CTTCTACACCGCCGCGGCCGGCCCCCGACCCGGTCCAAACCGACCCGGGGCTCCGATCGTTTTTGCGATCCGCTGCAAAACATGAGGCGCGCGGCGCATCGGCTGATCGTAATATTGTTCCATGTTGAGCCGCATGTATACGCAAATACACATTCGGATCTTCACATTTACCCAAACTATACGCTTCCGTGCCAAACAAACATTCGGTGGACATCTGCGGACGCCAATACTCACCATCCCCTGCAACAGCTTAGATGCGGTGCACTGATGCCAATACCCACCATCCCCTGCAACACATAAGGGTCGATACACATCAGCCGATCTTGAGAATTATCCAACCCTCACGCTCCATTGCAACATCGATCATGTGGTAGGCATCGGCTGACCTGCACAGCGACCCAACACTAACATTAATTTGCAAACTGTTGTTCGGTGAACATCTGCTCAACATCGCACCCAATTAACCCTCACGACCCCTGCAGCAAGTACAAGTTTGTGTACATCGGCTGACCTACACAGCGCCCTCCCGAGTTTCCAAGACGTTCCCAGGCGTTCCCAGACTTTCCAAGACGCCTCAATCGTTCCCCAAGCGCTCCCAATCTCGCCGTCGCCAGCAGCAGCATCCACATCCGCATTTTAACAGTTTTGCCGCCCTCGTCGCCGCAGGACGCGTCAATTATCATATGCATCAGATCGCGCTGACGCGTCCAGATTGTTGACGAGGTCGATTTTATGGGAAGGGTTAGAAGCAACATCCAGGCACGCCCCAAGACCGCCGCGAGACGGCCCAAATGGGTTCGGAAGGTACAGAGGATGCAATGCCGCGTGGGCGCGATAAGAGGGTAGGTCGATCTTAGGGGGAGGGCTCAGGGCTTAGGGTCAGGGGATTGGTTTGGGGTTGTGATCCTAGCGCCTTCATCCGAGTGCCGTTGACCGAAGCGCGGATTCTGACCTCGACACCCTGGCCCATAGCGTTGACACCCAATCCGCATCACCTAAATTGTTTACGCTTCGCGAATCCCCACCAGCCCATTCAGGAGTCCTGCCGTGGAGAGCTGACGGGAAACAGGACGAAGAAACGCATACAGTGAAACAGGGCGTGCAAGGAGAGGGGAGGACGGAGGGTGTTGAGCCATCTCGGAGGCTATCTTAGAGCATCGGAGGCCTTCTTGGAGCTACGGGGCGGTATTGGGGGATCATGGGGTCCATTTGCAGCTCTTTTGGGGCATCTTGCGGCCCTCTTGGGGCTCTTTTGGGGGTCTTGGGGTCCTCTTGAGGCTCTGTCGGGGCGCCTTCGGGCCATCTTATGGCCATCTTGGGGCTCTCTTTGGGCCCTCATGGGAGCTATGGAGACCCTCTTGGGGCCATCTCGGAGACTATCGGTCAAAGGAGGGGGGTCCTCGATTTGCGTCCCCCCTTCCGGGGCCATCGAAATAGGCTCTGGGGGTGCTCTTGGGCGCTCTTAGGGCAGTCCTGGGGGCCTCTTGAGCCCTTCTTGGGGCGCTCGTTGGCCATCTTAGGGCCATCTTGAGGCGTCAAAAGCGCACCTTAAGTGAAAAGGCGAGAAGGCAGCAATCAGTGACTGTCTCAAGGTTTTTGAAGGATTTGGGTTTCTCGGGGAGGTGTTGAGGGGTCGCCCAGAGCACCTGGAACCGTCTTGTGGCCCCCTTGGGGCCTCCTGGAGGCATGTTGTTAGCTATCTTGCGCCATGTTGGGCTACCTTGAGCGATCTTGGAGGCTATCTTGGGCTTTCTGAGGCCCTGTTGGAGCCACTCTTGGGCGAAAGAGGACCTTGTGACACCTCGCGAACTCCCCGTCCAGGTCCAGCGGAGGGGGTGTAGGGGAGGGGTGAACCCCTCCCCGAGCGGGAAGAAGGTGTTAAGACATCGTTAGACCACCTGTCGCCCGGATGGCTGGTGGGACTTTAACGCCCCAGCCCCAAGTCTCTTGCCCTATAATTGAACCGCCTTGGCACCCGCCCCCGGCCAGTTCCCACCCAAATCCTGGCCGTGATCCTTTTCGGGATCTTCTGCAAGAGATGGGGCGCGGTGCACATCGGCTTTTCGTAAGGTCGTCCCATGTGGAGTTCCATCGTGTATAAGAAATGCTGCTCGGTGCACATATTTTGACCGTCGCACCTACCCAACCCCGTCGATTCCCTAGCAACGGATCCAATATGGGGGACACCCATTGCTAGTCACATATGCCGAACACTCACCACTCCCCGCAACAAACACCATTCGGTGCACATTTGCTGATCGTCACCACCACGACTGGCCTTCACAGCGAGTCAGCATTCACCTGTGGCAACAGATGCCATTCGGTGCACACCTGCTCATCTTCACGCCCATCCAATGCTGACGATCCCTTGACACATATTCCATGTGGTGGACATCGGCTGACCTTCACAGCGCGCTCCCAGGTTTCCCAAAGGTTCCCATGCGCCCCTCGACGCGGCGATGCGTTCCGAGACGTTCTAGTCGCTCCCCAAGCGCTCCCAAGCTCGCCGTCGCCACAAGCAGCATCGGAATCCGCATCCGTGTTTGAACCGTTTCACCGTCGTCGTCGCCGCAGGCGGCGTAGCGGAGCAGAGGAGTCAGATCGCGTCGACATGTGCAGAATCTGCCGAGGGGGCCGATCTGATGGTACAGGAAGGGGTATAAACAGGACCAAGGCACGTCCCAAGATCGTGCCGTGACGGCCCAGATGTGCTCCGAGGGTGCACAGGATGTAACACTGCGTTGACGCGATAAGTGGGTAGGTCGATCTCATGGGAAGGGCTTACGGCGGGGGGAATGATCTGGTGCAGCCTGTGTGACCTTATCTCCCTTAACCATAACGCCCTCACACCCTAAGTCTTGAACGTCTCACTTATATAACCCTTCTACTTCCATCCGGTCAGTCGCCGACCAGGTCCAAACCAGCCCTTGGCCGCCATCCCTTCTGCGACCCAGTGCAAAAAACGGGACGCTGTGCGCATCGGCCAGCTGTAGGATCGTTTGTTTCATCTTCAGCACCATCCAATATGCTCACACCAACCCATCCATTGGGATCCTTGTGCCCGCACACGGATCGTGCACATCTCGATTTCGCCCCTTGCGATCCTATGCGAAAGACGTTATGCGGTTCACATCGGTTCTTCAAAACCTTCACGATCCGTGTGCTCGCGCGCGGATCGTGCCGTTCGGCTGATTTTTAACGTTGTTTCCTCTTGCTCCTAGCCCTCAGGATCCTGTGCAGACAATACCATGTTTTGGACACCAGCTGGCCTTCACAGCGACCCAACATCCAGTATCCCGCACAACATAATTTTGGTGTACATCTGGTAATATTGACATCGGCCCAGCTCTCACCATCCTATGCAAACTATCCAGGCGAAGGACCCAACCATATGCAATTGTGAGTCACCCAATTGTGAGCATTGTCTTCGGCTGATTCCCTACTGGGGCTCGGAGCGCGTACTGGGTGTGCCGACATGAGTGGGGCTACGCGTGGGAGCATTGCGCGAGGGGCCTTCGGTGGAGCTCCCTGCTGGGCCGCAAAACATGAGGGGCGTGCCGACATGGGTTTGGGGGCGAACGTGAGCACAGCCAGTGGGGCCTTCGGTGGAGCTCCCTACGGGGCCACGAAGCGTGCGAAGGGTGTTCCGAAATGGGCTGGGGGTGCGCATGTGGTCACTGCCACTGGGGCCTTTGGTGGAGATGCCGATGGGGCCACGAAACGTTTGAGAGGTGTGCCGCAATGTGCAGGGGGGGGCCATGTTGGCACTGCCACGGGACCGTTCGGTGGATTTCTCCCTGGGGCCGTGCAGCGTGTGATGGGAGTGCCGAAGTTGGTGTGGGGAGACGCATGTGGTGCCACTGGGGCTTTCGGTGGAGCTCCATATAGGGCCAGACAGCGTCTGATGGGGTGTGCTGGGATGGGGCGGGGAAACACATGTGGATCTTCCCGTTGGGGCTTTCGGTGAAGCCCGTGGGGCCACGAAGCGTGTGACGGGTGTGCCGATCTGGGGCGGCGGATAAGAAGGTCGGTCGACCTCATGAGGAGGGCTTCGGGCGGTGGGGTGGGGGGATGATCTGCGCAAGCACTAGATGACTTTCACACCCTAACCGACAGCGCCGTAATCCTAACACTCTGACCGTGGACCTGACACCTGAACACCCTACTCTTACGCACGCTTGTCGTATCATCCTCACCTCAACATCCTAACCTGGACGCCATAGCCCTAGCACCCTGACCCCGACACCCTTCCCTTGATACCACCATGCGCCCGAGGCCGTCCCCCCCCCCTTTCCGACGTGAACGGGGGAAGGGGGGAGGATCCAAGCCACGCCGTTTTGAAAGTGGGGGGCAGTGGGGCGGGTGGGTAACCACATAGCTTTTTGAAATGGGGGAGGGGGGCGGGGTTCGTCAGCACTCTCTTGTCCTTACGCGGGATCCGCCGTTGGCGCCCCTTCCGTCGTGAGATCAGAGAAGGGCAACGAACAAATAGAAGAAGCAGGCACGCCAGTTTTTGTTGGAGCTCCGCGCTGACCTCCGAAAGTGTGTGATTCCTTGTGGTCTTTTGCTTTTCTGTGCAGGTGCGGGGCGTACTGTTGTTTGTGCAGCAGAAGCGTTAGACTTATGCCCGGTTTGGCCTCGCAGGGGGCTCAAGGCTCTTCGGGTCTTTCGGCTATTTCTTTGGACCCCCCCCGTGAGTTCAAGCCCAGACGGTCCTTCCATAACAACACACGATGGCGTTCGAAGATCCAACAAAAATCACACGCGCACATCGGCGGCCATCCAGGAGACCCTTGGGGCCGTCTTGGAGTTCCCAATGGGATCCGAGGCAGCCCAAACCCTTCTTGCGGGGTCCATCCGGGGGTCGTCCGAGGCCCGCCAGGGTGCGTGCGTGTGTGTGTGTGTGTGTGTGTGTGTGTTTGTGTCGAATTCGCACGGAGGGGGGGATGATAGGGGGGGACCATTTCGCACGACTGGAGACCGACAGGGGGTCGGCGGAT
>CAUYUJ010015883.1:61423-96457 GCA_963575745.1 Prorocentrum cordatum | reverse complement strand
GTGGTGGTGGTGGTGGTGGTGGTGGTAGTAGTAGTAGTAGTAGTAGGAGGAGGAGGAGGAGGAGGAGGAGGAGAAGGGGGAGGAGGATGAGGAAAAGGAGCGGGATGAGGAGGAGACTTGGGTGAGCCTCTCACAGGCAGGCCTCGGCACCCGACGACTGGGGTGCGCCAGCGAAAGTGCCCCTCGGTAGCTTTTGGCACACGACTCCATCACAGAGGGTTGATGCAATCAAACCTTTGCGAAGCGTGAGGTGGAGGAGGGGGAGGAGGAAGACGAGGAGGAGGAGGTGGAGGAGGAGGAGGAGGATGATGATGAGAGGATGAGGAAAAGGAGGGCAGGATGAGGAGGGAAGAGGATGGGGGAAGAGGACGAGGACGAGGACGACGACGACGACGACGAGAGGGGCAAGGAGGAGGATCCCTCTCCCCGCAGGCGCGGTCGGAGATCTGCACGTCTTCCCGAGGAGGGTGGAGTGCAGGCACTCTGGACGAAAGGGCACGTACCGATAGAGCTACCCTGCCCTTGTTCCCGCTTTTTAGGGCCTCGGGAGAGGCTCTGGTCGCCACCGCTCGATTCGCATCGCATCTCTGGACAGATGTCGCCACCCTGGCCTTGGTCTCGCCGGTTTGACCCTTGGGGGAGGGCCCGGGTCGCCACCGCCCGGATTTGCCCCGACATTCTCGCCAGAGCGCACCCCGGGAAGGCGTTTTTTTTGTGTGTGTGTGTGGCCTCGGTGGAGGCCTTCGTCACCACGGCTGGGTTCGCCTCGAAGCTGTGGTTGGAACGCACCCTGGGAGAGGTCCGGGGAGCAGTGGCATCGGTACCTTTGGTTGCCCCAGGCACTGTCAGACCGGGCTGGACCCGCGGGAGGAGGCATACGGCACGGAGCTGTGCAACAGCTGCTACGACAAGTCGAACAAGAATTGCCAGATCTGCAATCGTTGGTCCCATCTGCCTCCTTCCTCTGGGTATCGCGTCTTTTCTTCTCTCTGGTCTGCGCTCCTCTTGTCTTAACCGTTCAAGCCAATCGATGCGGTCATCATGGCCACTGCCTCTGCAGTTGCCCAGCTAGATCAGCATCCCTGAAGGGACACGCAGTGGTCGAATGCCGATGTTGCGAACTCGTCCAGGATGTAGATGCGGGCTTGGGAGAGTAATCGATCGCTGGCAGTGTGGCGCCAGCCACTTCGTCTCTTGCATAGCTTCCAAATCTATTTTGATGAATGGCCGTTATGGCTACAGCTAGTTCGTCTCTCGACTCCAAGCTGCACCTCGATATCTTCCTCCCCCAGTCTCCTGCATCCCCCTCTATACGCTTCCCCCTCATCCTCCTCGCTCCGTCTCTTATATGGAGGCGTGTCATTCAGGAGGGAAAAAAACACACAGACACAATTAATCCTCGATTCTAAGGAAAATATGGGAAAATATGGGAATTGGGGGGGAAGACAAAAACCCAGAAAATATGGGAAAATATGGGGACTATTTTTATTTGTGTGTATTTATTTGTGTGTCCTAATTTCCCTTTAGTCATTTGTTCCCGCTGTATTGGCCATTTCGTGGGGCGGCCATCATGGCCAGCACGGGTGAAATCATGATGCCTGCGTTTGCAGTTTCGAGCTCCTCGATTGCGTTTTCTTTCTCCCGCGTCGGGGCGCCCCAGGGCAAGCGCAACCACGGACCCAGGGCACTCAGGGGGCCAGTCCGAAGGTGTTCCCGAGGTTTCCAGAAGTGTGCGCAGGGGAACCCCCGGGGCCTGGGCGCCTGGGGCAACCCCAGGGTGCCCTGGGAAGGCGGTGCCCCGGCCAGCCGGCGCTGGGCCAGGCGGCCGAGGTAACTCCGGGGTGCCCTGGCCAGGCGTCCGGGGCAACCCCGGGGTATACCCCGGACAGGCGTCCGGCGTAACGCCGGGGTTCCCCTGCTGGAGTAACTCAAGGCACCCCGGAAAGGCGGCCAGGGTTACCCCGGCCAGGCGGCTGCGGTAACCGCGGCGCGCCCTGGCTAGCCGGCCCCGCAGGGTGACCCCCCCGGGTACCCCAGCCAGGCGGCCATGGGTAACCTCATATGGCGCCCGGGCGGCCGGGCTGGGGTACCCCGCGGGGTGTCCCGGCGGCCCGGCGGGGGTACCGCGGCGTTGCCCCAGCGGCCCCGCCGGGATACCCCGGGATTCTCGCCTAGTGTTGAGGTCTGTTCTTGGCCCCTTGAGTCGGCTGACCGCCTCCCTCCCTCCTCCCCCTCCCCTCGGAACCGTCCTCCCAGATGTACGTATGTCTGCATGTATGTATGTATGCAGGCATGCATGCATGCATGCACGCATGTATGAATGCATGCATGCATGCATGTTTGTATATATGTATGTGTGTATGTGTGTCTGTATATAAATATATATGTATACATGTCTGCATGTACGTCTGTCTGTCTGTCTGTATGTATATACGTCTGCATACATGTATGTATGCATGCATGCATATGTGTATGCATGCATGCATGCATGCATGCATGCATGCATGCATGTATGTATGTATGTACGTACGTACGTACGTATGTATGTATGTATGTATGTATGTATGTATGTGTGTATGTACGTACGTGTATGTATGTATGTATGTATGTACGTATGTATATGGATGTATGTATGTATGTATGTATACATGCATGCATGTATGCATGTATGTGTGTATGTGTGTATGCATGTAGGTATGCAGGTATGTAGGTATGTAGGTATGTAGGTATGTAGGTATGTCGGAATGTATGTATGTATGTATGTATGTATGGATGGATGGATGGATGTATGTATGTATGTATGTATGTATGTATGTAGGCATGTATGCATTTATGTATGTATACATATGCCTGTATGCATGTACGCATTCATGTATGTATGTGCGTGCATGCGTGGTTGTATGTATGTACGTATGTATGTATGTACGTTTGTTTTTATGCATATAAATATGCATGCATGCATGCGTGTATCTATGCTAGTATGATGTGCATATGTATGTGCGCATGCATGTATGTATGTATACAGAAGTGGGACAGAAGGGGGACAACGGGATACCCCTGTAATTGAATAGGGGTGGTGAGATTTTCGAAACCCCTCCCCCCCGTCCCCTCCTTAAGGTGGGGGGGGGTCCCGAACCCCCCCCTCTCCCTCCCTTGAAGGGGGGGGGGGTCGGACCCCCCCCCCTCTCCCCCCGTTTGCGCCGGACAGAGAGCCAGGGAGGGGGCCTCTCCCGCTGCTCCCTTCTGCGCCGGAGAAGGTGGGTAGGGAGTATGGAGTAGGGAATAGTGAGTAGTGAGTAGTGAGTAGAGAGTAGCGATTAGTGAGCAGTGAGTAGTGAGTAGTGTTAGTGAGTAGTGCGTAGTAGTGAGTAGTGAGTAGTGAGTAGTGAGTAGTGAGTAGTGAGTAGTGAGTATTGAGTAGTGAGTAGTGAGCAGTAGGTAGCTGTTAGTGAGTAACGAGTAGTGAGTAATGAGTAGGGAGTACGGAGCAGTGAGTAGTGGGTAGTGAGTAGATGGTGGTGAGTAGTGAGTAGTGAGTAGTGAATCGTGGGTAGTGCGTAGTGAGTAGTATGTAGTGAGTAGAGAGCAGTGGGTAGTAAGTAGTGATCAGTGAGTAGTGAGCAGTGGGTAGTGAGTCGAGAGTAGCGAGTAGTGAGTAGGGAGTAGTGATTAGTGAACAGTGAGTAATGAGAAGTGAGTAGTGAGTGGTGAGTAGTGAGTAGTGAGTAGTGTGTAATGAGATGTGAGAAGTGGGTAGCGAGTAGCGGGTAGTGAGTAGTGAGTAGTGAGTACCGAGTACTGAGTTGTGAGTAGTGAGTAGCGCGTGGTGAGTTGTGAGTAGTGAGTGGCGGGTAGTGCGTAGTGAGTAGTGAGTAGTGATTAATGAGTGGGGTGTAGGAGTAGTGATTCGTGGATAGTGAGTGGTGAGTAGTTGGTGGTGAGTAGGTAGTAGTGAGTAGCCAGTAGCGAGTAGCGAGTAGCGAGTAGTGATTGGTGCGTAGGGAGTTGTGAGTAATTGGTGGTGAGTAGAGTAGTGAGTAGAGTGTAGCGAGTATGGAGTAGGGAGCAGTGGGTAGTGAGTACTGAGTAGGGAGTAGTGGGTGGTGAGTAGTGAGTATTGGGTAGCGAATACCGATTACCTTGTAGGGAGTAGCGAATAGTGAGTAGTTGGTAGTGAGTTGTGAGTACTGTGTGGGGAGTAGCGGGTAGAGAGTAGTGAGTACTGACTAATGAATAGCGAGTATCGAGTAGTGAGTAGGGAGTAGTGAGTAGTGAGTAGTGGACCGTGTTCAGTCATTCGTGAGTAGTGAGTAGTGACTAGTGGGCAGCGACTAGTGCGTAGTGAGTAATGAGCAGTGAGTATAGACTAGTGAGTAGTGAGTCGTGAGTAGGGAGTAGTGGGCAGGAAGCAGTGAGTAGTGGGTCGTTGGTAGTGAGTAGTGAGTATCGAATACTGATGTGGCCTAGGGTTAGGGGTTGGGTTTAGGGTCTGGGGTTAGGGTGAGGATGGGGGCTAGGGGTGGTAGGGGGAGAGCGGGTTCTGGAGTCCGGGGGCGGCGTGGCGAAAGGGGGGGAGGGGGGGGGGTAAAATTTCGAGCCCGAGGGGCGGGGGTCCGGAACCCCCCCTCCCTTTTGAATTGGAGGGGGGGGTCCTGGACCACGGACCGGGAAAAGGAGGGGGGGTGTTCCAGACGACGGACCAGGAAAAGGGAGGGGGGGGGGTCCGACGACGGACCGGGGAAAGGGGGGGGGGTCCCCTCCCACCCCCTCGGGGAGATCCAGCGGCGCGCCCTCATGTATACATGCATGCAAGTATGTATGTATGCATGCATGTAGGTACGTGTGTATGTGTGGATGGATGCATGCCTGCACGTATGTAGATATGTATATAGGTATACATGCATATTAGTGGTTAGGTGCGTGTGTATAATTGTATGTATGCATGGGTATGTACCGATGGTTGTGTGTGCGTATGTATATATGCATGATTTTATGCACATATGTGCGCATCGTTGCAGGTATGTATGCACGCATTCATGTATGTATGTATTCGTGTATGTATACATGTACTTATATATGCATGTCTGATGGCATGTATGTGTATATGTATGTATGCATGCATGTATGTTAGTGTTGGGTGTCTGCATGCATATCTGCATGTTATAGCCATGTCTGTATGTATAGTATGGTGATGAGTTGTATGCTTGCGTAAAAGGTGTATATAGAAGCATCTATACTTATACCTAGGCAACCATGCATGAATACTTGCGCATGTCTCATCCGAGCAAGGGTGCCGAACGGCTCTACACCAACCTTGGGTGCGTCCCTGGTGATTGTTATCGTTGTTGTTGCTTGTTTTCGCCGTCCCGCCCGCGAACTGCCCTGCGATCCGCCCCGCGACCCGCCCGCGACCCACCCGCGAACAACCCCGCGACCCGCGACCCACCCTGCGACCCGCCTGCCGTTCCACCCGCGGCCCAACATGCTTCGCGGCCCACCTCGCGACCTGTCCTGCGAAGCAGATTGGGGCTGGCGTTTTAAACAGATCGGCTTGTCGGAGGTCAGGGGATGTCTTTGGAGGCCCCCTGGATGGACGCTCTGGGGTCAACGTCGTTTTCTTCCTAGCTCGTGATCATCTGCGACGCTCCCCCCGCAGGTTGCCCCTGAAGGCGCTGCACTGGAACTCGGGCCTGTGCTATGGCTGTTACGGGAAAGCCGAGAAGAGCTGCAAGCTCTGCCATTCGAGCCTCGAGGACTTCCAGCTGCGCTGGAAGACGGGCGTGTGCGACAGGTGCTACGACGGCGTGTCGAAGAGTTGCCACTTCTGCCAGGCACCCCTCACCCGGGATCAGCGGAGGTGGTGGTGGTCGAAGAACGAATATCGGCACAATCCTAACTTTTCGGAGGTCCGTGCTCATCTCTTGGGCCGGCGCTAGGGCCTCCTCCGCCATAGCGCAGACCTGCCCCAGGGGGTGGTGCTGGGGGTCCCGCCAGGGGGTCCAGTGCCTACCCAAGAACTCCTCGCGGACTTCCGACAACATGTTATGCGTCTCGTGGAAAACCGACCCCAGCCCCCACAACTATTGATGTTAGATGTCAACGTTTTGCAATTCCGGCGAATGTGCGTCAGTGTAGACGCCCTGTAAGCGAGGCCATTGCCGTTGGCTTGGTCTAAAGTCCCTCATGTGGGGGGCGGGGGGCGCTTTTCATGCGTTCATCTTGTTCCTCCAGGTGGGGCACAGGCATGTGCGATACGTGCTACGACACGTGCGAGAAGACCTGCAAGAGCTGCAGCGCGTACATTCCGGCGGGGGCGCTCCGCCACGGCACTGGCCTGTGCGACCAGTGTTACGATAAGTGCGAGAAGAGGTGCCGCGCGCACGAGCACAAAGTTTCATTACCGCACACAATCGTGAGTGTGTGTGGGAGGAGGAGGAGGAGGGGGAGGAGGAGGAGGAGGGGGAAGAGGAGGAGGAGGAGGAGGAGATGGAGGAGCGAGGAGGAGGAGGAGCGAGGAGGAGGAGGAGGACGAGGAGGAGCGAGGAGGAGGAGGAGGAGGAGCGAGGAGGAGGAGGAGCGAGGAGCAGGAGGAGGAGGAGGAGGGATGATGAGGAGGAGGCGAAGGAGATGGAGGAGGAGGACAATCATACTATTAATAACAACGATGTGAATACTACGAATACGAATTATAAGACTTTACAGAAAAACGAAGAAACGTAGTCATGATGATAAGAAGAATACTTCGAACAAAACAGCAATATCAGTAATAATAATAATAATCAGAATCATCATAATAATAATATTAGTAATCATACGAATAAGACAACGAATACGAATGATAAGACGAATGCTACTACTGCCGATAACGTTACTATTGATTATCTAACTAATATCACTAATAACTATTTAAGTGCAATTAATATCAATAAATAATAGCTAATATCACTAATTATTATTAGTAACGATATGTTTAAATACATTTAATATATTAAGCAGCTCTCCCATTAGCTGGCGCCTCTTAAGAAACAGCCTCTCCTCCTATGAAGCCTTCCACCCTCACCCATACCCCTTCGTGCGCGCCGCCAACTGGGCCGGTCCCTCGCTCCGCTGGTTGGCAGCGGCCGCTGAGCGCAGGTGTCACGGCTGCCAGGAGAGGATCCCCGCGGGCTCGTTGCGGTGGTTCTCGGGAGTCTGCGACAAGTGCTACGACGTGAAGAAGGCGAAGAGTCGGGAAGCTGGCGCGATCCCGCCGGGGTCGTTTCGGTGTTTTCCCGAGGCTCAGAAGAGTCACGGATAACGATTCGCTTCAAAATTCTGGTCAGAACGCACCCTTGGAGAGGTCCATGGTATCGATACCTTCTGCCCCCCCTAGTGGTGGGCGCGGAGGAGCGGTTGCCGGTTTGCACGGCGAAATGGCGGCCATGTCTGCCTCGAATTTTTGGGGTTGATCATCCAGCTGCGTGGGGCAAGCCGGACGGTGGTTGCAGATCTGGTTGCCATGACCTCTCGAGGCTCGCACAATCTGTCAGGACGCTCTTTGGAATGAGACCCAGGACTACTTGAACGGACCCTTGCTGGGACGGATCGAGGGGGCTCTCCAGGGCGCGCGGTTAGGACGGGGATTGAAGGAGGTGCAGGATCTCATTGGGCCAGTTTTCTTAAGAAAAACAATAAAAAAGGGGCTGTGGTTTTGGAGTAGGGGAGCTCACCGCACGCTTCTTCATCTCCGCGCGAGCGGGTCGCCGATCTGCAGATCTTGCAGGAAAAACATCCCGGACGAGGATACTCATTGGAACACGTCTTTGTGCAATAAGTGTTACGACGACATTCCTTTCAAGATCTGTAAGTTTGACAATTGTGGCAAACAGATAGCTTCTTCCCAACTGCATTGGAGAACGGGTCTGTGTGATGCATGCTTCGACCGCTCACAGAAAACTTGCGTTACGTGCAAGGCGGGGATCGATTTCGGAAGTCTGCACTGGGGTAGTCAACTCTGTGATTCGTGTTATGACCGGTGCGACAAGACGTGTGTCATTTGTCGTGGCCCAGTCTTATTGGGCGAGCTCAGATGGGGGACCAGTCTCTGCGACAATTGCTACAACGGCTGCAAAACGAACCCTTGCAAGCTGTGCAAAAAGCAGATCGACATGAAGGAGCTGTTCTGGAACACAGGTCGGGCGCTGTTGGGGGGGGGCGGAGGGTGCCAAAGGCGCGTAGAAACGACGGAGCCACTCCAGATCGCGGGGCGAGCGCTGCTGGAGGGAGGATATGGGGGGTGACCAGAGCTCAGGTAAGACGTGCCGCGCCCTCCTTGGCGCTAGCTTCCGCGACGGTGCCGCATCGATTGCTGACCTGCCGCGTGCCGATCGCTGATCTGCCGTTTTGATCCTGGTTCCAGATCTCCGATATTTTCTTATGTGTTTGAATGCGTGGCCCCTTGGAGCTATTGGCCTCTGCACGGGGACCGTTTCTCGCCTATCCAGAGTGGTCAGCTTCACGTTGACTGAGCCCCAGATCTGCCTCCAGACGAAGAGCACTGCTGCGAAATCCCTTTGCCGTGCTTGTTCAAGGCGTTGGAGGTCTGGGGGCGTCGTCGTCGTTGCCGCCGCCGCCGCCGCCGTCGTCGCCGTCGTCGTTGTCGTCGTCGTCGTCGTCGTTCTGTCTGTCAATTCGTAACGCTTCGCGCACCCCCACCATCCCACCCAGACACGATGCCTAGAGGAGCTGCCCTGAACGGGGGAGCGCAGCATCACCTGGAGATATCGGGGCCAGAGGCCCCTCGGTTGTTTTCTTGGGTTCTTCGGTGTGTCTCTGGAGGGCCTCTTGTGGCCATCTTGGGGAGGCTCGGTGGCCCCTTGCTGGCTCTTTGGGAGCCTCGTGGGGCGTCTTGGGTGCCTCTGGGGTGGCCTCTTGGCGCCTCATTGGGGCCCCATTGGGGCTCTCTTGAGGGCCTTTCTCGGGCAGTCTTGGGGCAATCTGAGAGGCTATCGGGCAAAAAATGGGGTGTCCCTTCGCTGCCGTGCCCCCCCCCCCACAGGGCCAACATTTGGCTTCATACCTGAAGAAAGCAATGACTTGGCCTTCTCGCTGAGGCCTTCTTAGACGCTCAGCCGCTCGCGGGCCCCCCCATCCAGACCCAGGTCAAGCTTCCCAACCCGCCCGCACGCCGTCTCGCTCACTCTCGCCCGCCCTCTCAACACATCAGTAACACGGGAGTGTCAGCAAATCGCTTGCGCGCGGCAAGCAATATGCCGGAACCCCCGCCGTTCCTTTCATAAACGAATCACACCTGAGAAAACCCCAATCAGTGGATGATTCGAAAATTAATACGATGGATCTTGAGATCGATTGTGAGATCGATAATGAGATCGATAGTGGAATCGATTGTGAGGAAAATTGTAAGGTCGATCGTGAGACCGAGAGTGAAATCGATTCAATGAGATCGATAGTGAGATCGATCGCGAGACCGCTCATGCGATCTCTAGTGAGATCGCTTGTGAGATCGATAGTTCGATCGATTGTGAGATCGATGGTGAGATCGATAGAGAAGTGGGTAATGAGATCGATGGTGAGACCGGTCGATAAGAAGATCGACCAGGAACCCGGGAACCCGGGAACCTCGCCGCCCTCCGAAATCGGCCCGGAACCCGGAACCGGGAACCCGGGACCCGGAGCTGGGAATCCGGGAACCCAGCGTGCGACGAAAATCGGCGGGACACTTTCGCCAAATCTTTCAACTTCCGCGAGGACCCCTTCAGTGCAAGTACTGATTGGAAATGTGCACTGGTCGCGGGGCGCCCGCGCATGCTCCAGATTTGGATGCAACGTGAATTTGTATTGCTCCCCACATCCTCAGTGGGGCTCTTGTTTTTCCTGGACACCCCGCGCAGGTGTCTACAACAGAGGAGCACACGCGCACACACATACTGTTAAGTCAGCGGCGCAGAGGAATCTCTGGCGCGGACAGCAGAGCAGATAGGGGGTACTACTTACAGATGGACATAGCCGAACGAACAGCTTAGCGAAGCGTCGCACGCTGTAAACGCGCGCACACACAAACACCTACACCCACACCCACATCCACACGCACACGCACGCACACGCACGCAGACGCACACGCACACGCACACGTACACGCGCACGCAAACGCACAGACAGACAGACCCACAGACACACAGACCGACAGACACATAGACACACAGACACAGAGTCATACAGACACGCAGGCACACAGACACGCACAAGCAGACACAGACACACGGACACAGACACACAGACTGAGACACACATATACACAGGCACATAGGCACACAGACACGCACACACACATAGACACACACACAAACACACAGACACACAGACACACAGACACACACAGACACACAGACACAAAGACAAAAGACACACAGACACACAGACACACAGACGCATAGACACACAGACACACATATATACAGACACACAGGCACACAGACGCACAGACAAACAGACACACATACACACAGACACGCAGACACACAGACGCACAGACAAACACACACACACATACGCACACACACACGCACAAGCACACGCACACGCATTCGCACACCCACCCGCACACACACACACACGCACACGCACGCGCACACGCACACACGGACACAGTCACAGACACATACCCGGACACGCTGACGGACCCACACACGGGCACGGACACGGACACGGACACAGGCACAGACACAGACAAAGACACAGGCACAGACACAGACACAGACGCAGACGCAGACGCAGACGCAGACGCAGACGCAGACGCAGACACAGACGCTGGCGCAGACGTAGACGCAGACGCAGACGCAGACGCAGACGCAGACACAGACGGAGACGCAGACACAGACGCAGACGCAGACGGAGACGCAGGCGCAGAAGACGCAGACGAAGACGCAGACACAGACGCAGACGCAGACGCAAACGCAGACGCAGACGCAGACGCAGACGCAGATGCAGACGTAGTTGTACACACATACACACACATACACATACACATACTTATATAACGTACACATACAACATACACATGCACACATACACACATACATACACACATACACATGCACATACACATACACATGCGCAAACACATACACATACACACCCACACCCGCATCCGCATCCGCATACACATACACATACACATACACATACACATACACATACACATACACATACACATACACATACACATAAAGCTACACATAAAGCTACACGGTCATATACACATACACTCACACGTACACATACACATACGCATACACACCGACATATATGTACCCACGCACGCACGCACGCACGTACGCACTCATGCACAGACGCAACACACACGACACACCCCAAGGCCCAGCAGATAGCGGGAGAGCCTCTGCAACGAGGGCGGCGGCTCCATTGGCAACTGCTCCTGCGTCGGGTCTGCGGCCCGACCTTGGATGTCCAGCGAAGGTTGAGACGGCGGGCAGCCGCCGAGACTCTTTGCGCTGCCCCGCGAGAGGCTGGCCAAGAGGGAGGTGAGAGACCCCTGCCCGTTGAATCGGCTGGAGGACCTGAGGTGAATACCAATGCTACATCGGTGACGTGCGCGACAGGCCCGTCCGGCAGAGCAGGGACAGACGTTGGGGGCATCCGTCCAGCTGCCCCGAAGCCTTGAGATGCAGATGACCCGCGAGACATGACAAGACTGCAGAGCGACAACCTGGGATCCGGCTACACTGGCTTGCAGGAGAAGCCCGTCCACCGCAATGATTGGTCGGAGGACCAGCCTGGACCTGCGCCAGGAGCGGACCCTAGGAGGGCCGTGGGAGGTGGACCTGGTGGTGTCCGTGACAGCCTTAAGAGTACGGACCTCCCCTCCAGTGCGCGGTGGAAGTGGCAGGAAAACACCAGCGCCTGTGGGGCGCCAGATGGCGCTGCAGCCGGCCCGCAAGAAGGGAGCAATGAGTGCGGCAGGGCTCTCAGCAGAGGGCTGGCCGAAGACCCTGCGCTCAACCAGGAGCCGAAGGAGTTGGACCTGTACCGCGACCCCGACCTTCGTCCCCACCCGGTCAGGGACGAGGGGGGCAGCGGGGACGAGGTGGCGACGATGCAGTTGGCGCCAGCGGATCTAACGCAGGATACTGCGCCAGGTGTGCCGTCGGCAGCAGGCGGAGGAGACGACGGCGGCAACGAACCCTTGAAAGCCGAGCTGCAGCGCCTCCCGAATCAGATGCTAGCGTGGAACCAGAGGTGGATACACAGTGTCGGTTTGGATGGAAGCGACGAAAAGGACGATTGGCTCGAGTGGTGCGTGCAGTACGCGGAGGCGCAGCACGTGCAGGCGCGGATGCGTCCCCTGTTCGTGCGAGGAGTACGGAGGCAGCGACATACTGCTCGCAACCTGGCCAGGCTGCTCCTCGCGGGCGCGTGGCGGCTCGGCAAACCAGGGCGACTGCGTCGCATGCGGCTCCTCATGAGCCAGGCCTGCGACCACATGACGGGCGAGACACCTGCGGTTTTGCAGCGCGACTGGGGGCACAGTGAGCTGCGGCGAGGGATGCGGCGCGAGAGTGGGATGCGCTCCATGAGTTGCTGCCCTGGGAGAGCGAACCGGAGGGCGACGGCGGCGCTCCCCGAAGCAGGCCCGTCCAGGCCGCCAGAAGAAGGGGCATGTCATTGACGCGGAGGCGCTGTTGATGGTGCTTAGCCAGATTGTGCCGGCACCGACCTCACGTGCCCTGGCCAAGGTGGGGCCGACCCCGATGAGCGCCCCAGCCCCACAGCCAGCTGTGGGGGCGCCACCGATGTACCAGCCAGCGCATCCAGCGACGACCTGGTCGACGTCGACACGAGGTGATTCCCGCCAGCGCGAACGAGACTACCGCCGCTGGGTCTTCTCGCGGCGACGCGGAGCGCGCGGGTGCAGCAGGAAGTGGGCGGCCAGGCCGACGCCAGCGCGGACGACGGTCCTCATCGACGCCCGCGGCCACCCAAGGAGAGTAGGGCGGTGAGTCAAAAGCCGAACGCGTGCCCGACCTTGAGGACGCGGCCGGGGTGCCCAATGGGGGCGGCGCGCCCGAGGATGACGGCATCGACCCGGTCGATGACGTGGCATGCTGCAGACGGTCAAGATCAACATCCAGCAGGTCGTTCTAGCGAGGGACAGGTCGGGGCAGGTCCTGCACATGCGAGCAGCAGAGCGCCGGGCCCAGGCTGGAACCCTAGCCGACAAGAGGCCGCGATTGGGCCAATCGGTCAGTGACGCTGCGCAGCTGGAGGGCCCAGCGGGCGAACTGGCCAGCCTGGCCGACGCCATCGATCTGCGCGCTGCGCGAGGCGACGACCGAGAGGCGCAGCGGAGGTCAGCGGCGTAGACAACAGTACCAAGCCAGCCATTGGTGCGTTGCTTACGGTCACAACGGCTGCGGCTATGACTGCCGGCGAGGCCATTCTGGGCAACCCAGGAGGAGGTAACCAGAGGATCGAGAGCTGCGGAGTGTGGGCCTGCCGTAGATTCTGGTGGGACAGGACCCCGAACGGCCGAGCGCCCGCTGCCTCCGCGCAGAATGGCGAAGAACGGGCGCTGGACTCGGGGCGCCTCGTTGGTCGAAGCAGCCTGTCAAGAGTGTCGGGGCACGGCTGGCTTTCCGCCGCTGGCCGTGCTGCCCTGGCGGCCGACGCTCGGCAGGCGCGGGGCTGCGGGCGTCGCGTCGTCCGAAGTATGTGCACGGCTGGCCCGCCGCCGTTGGCCGATGCCGCCTTCGCGCCCGCCCGCTCTGGACCTTCCGTTCCGCCCGTGGCCATGGCGGCCCCTCCGGTTGGGCCGGCGCCGGCGCGGGCGGTGGCCCGCGGCCCCGCGGCCGCGGCCGCCGCGCGGTTGTCTCGCAGAAGGCCAGGGGCCGCCCTGCAAGAGTTGAGCGGGCTGGCGGAGCGGATCGGCGCACCTGAAACACAACGGGCCCAGGCGCCTCGAGGCGAGACGCCGTCGGGGACAGGCGGTGGCCCGAAGACAGGCGACGCCGGCGGTCGACCAGATGGCCGCCGCGCACGACGCGCGCGGGCCGCGGAATGCCAGGCTGCAAAGAGGAGCAGGCAGGATGGCTGCCGCCAACAGGTTCGCTGGGCCCAGCGAGCACACCGCGCGACGCTGACAGCGGCGGTGAGTGACGCTGGCGCCCGGGCCTTGTTGGCGGGCAGTGATGGGCCAGCGCCGCGCGCCGAGCCTGCCGCCGCGGGCCAGGCGGGCGTTGCGTCGGCGGCGAGTTACTACATGCCTGATCCCCCCCCCCCACGCGCGTCGGTTGCCGCCGCTGCTGGCGAGGGTGGGCGGAGGGCGGGAGGGAGGTCGATCGCGCGTGATCAGGGGCGCGAGATGGTCGCGCGAGCAGTTCAGTCTGCGCAGGATGTGCGGGGCACGCGCGTCGGCCAGGCGCGGCGCGAAGAGCATCGCCGCCGAGTGCTTTGGTCCTCGCCAGCCTTGGGGCGATTGCACGCCTGCTCAGAGAGGCGGGGGAGCTCGGCGTGATAATCTGGTGAACAAAATTGCACCTCGCCTCGGGTGCGCGCCTGGGCGCCTCGTCCTGGGGCCTCGGGATCTCGGGTGGCTCGCTGCGTGCGTGGGCTGGTCGGGCTCCATGGGCTCCTGGGTTCTGGACATAGCGCGGGCTCGCACCTGCGGTGCACGCAGGCCCGAAGCGGCTCGGGCGCTGGGTCCGCAGGGCCGTGATCGGCGTCGGTGGCCGCGCCCTAGGCCTTCCAGATCGGGGGCGCTGTAGAGGAAGGAGACCTGGCGCCCATTGGGGTGTGTCTATAGTCTGCCATTCGCGCCACGGTTTGTAGCGCAGTTTCGGCTGGCTGCTGGGCGCGGCCCCAGAGGGCCCGACGCGCGCGGCGCGGCGCGACGCGACGCGACATAACGCGACGCGACACGACGCGACGCGACACGACGCGACGCGACGCCACACGACGCGGCGCTACACAACACAACATTACACAACACAACACAGCACAGCACAACACAACACAACACAACACACACACACAGTCGCTCGGGCTCAAACTGGGATCTCACGGCACGCGTGGCAGGCCCGCGGCCGTTCTGATGCCCGCGATGGTCGACGCGCGCCGTTGGGCCCTCGAGGCCGATCGCGGCGCCCTCCTGGCTGCGCGCGCGGCCGCCGGTCCCGCGATGGGGGTGTCCCGTAATGGGGCGCGCCTCTTGAGGGCTGCGGAGGGCCTGCTCTGGGCGGCGATCGTCGACCTGTCGAGCGGGCCCTGCGGCCAGCTCCCGACCGACGCCCTTCCTCTTCTTGGCGCTGCTGGAGTCGGCCCCTCGGATCTCGGATGCTACCGCGGCCGGTCTGCCGCCTCGAGGCGCCCCGGCGCCTCGGCGCAGACGCGGCCGCGCGCGCTGCCGGCGCGCCCGCGCTGCCGGCGCCGGCGTCGCCGAGAGGATGGACGCGGCGGAGGCGGCTGCCAGCGAGCTCGACCACAGTTGTGTGGACGAGCTGCCCGCGGCGCGCCCGCGGCCGCGCGCTGTCGGGCCGTCCGCGGGCGGCGCCCGCCCCGCCGGCGCCCCCCCGCCCCGCGAGTCGCCCGCTGCGTGACTCGGCGGCGAGGGAGTGGGCGCCGCGTCGGCGCGGGCGGTGCTCGAGCCTCGCGAGCGCGGCCCGTCGGAGGCCCTGGGCGCCTTCGAGCTGCAGACGGCGCCGCTTGCTGCGAAGCTGGGGGCGCCGCCCGGAACCTCGGCCTCCTTCTGGAGGCTGCGGCGGCGGCCCTCCCCGCGGACAAAAAGGGGGGGGGGGGAGGAGGAGGAGGAGGGGGGGGAGGAGGAGGCAGAGGAGGAGGAGGAGGAGGAGGAGGAGGAGGAGGAGGAGGAGGAGAAGGAGGAGAAGGAGGAGGAGGAGGAGGAGCCTGCTGTGAGTAGTGGGTTGGAAGAGGATGCGCCCTAAACCACCTACGTCCTGAGGGGCGGGTGGGAACATAGCGCCGGCTCTGTCGGAGGGACTCACCAGGACTACTCGTGTGTGCTTCTTGCGTCTGCCGCATCGTGCTTTCCTCTGAGGTCCAAGCAAAGACTCGAGCAGGAGCTTTTCGAGGTGCTGGACCCCTCCCCGCCGCCAGCCTGAGCGGCAAAAAGAAGAAAAGGGGTCTGGGTGGGGGAGTCCAGCGCAGATTCCAGAATCCGGCCCCTCGGCAGAAAGCTCATTCCTAAACAGTTCTTTTGCAACCTCCTCCATCCGCGCCCATTTCGACCGTTCCCCCGCGTTGCCGTCGGGGGCGGCGGGTTTCTGTTTGACCGCGTTTCGCGCGGTGCCCTCTGTCGCTGGTTCCGTGCCGAGAATTCTGTACCCGTGTTCCAGCTGGCCCTCTTGTGCGAGGGTTCAGCCATTTTGTTCGAGGTCCTCGCTGTTGTCCTCTTGTATGCGAAATTGGCGCTGCACCTTTCTTGGACTGCTGCGCTTCCACCTTTACCTCTCCCTCCTCCTTCCTCCGCCCCTCCTTCTCCCCACTCTCTCCTTCTCGTCCCTTACTCCTACTCTGCCTCCTCGTCCACCTCCTTCTCCTACACCTTCCCACATCCTTCCTCCTCCTCTTCCTCGTGCTCCTTTTTTGTTGTTGCTCGGACATTGGGGTTAACGACCCTCGTGCTCCTCCCCCTCCCCCCCTCCTCCTCCATCCCTTTTCCTCATTCAGAAGTCTCCCTGTCGCACCCCGAGACGTGTCGGCAGGGCGGGCCAGGCGTTTCGCTCTAGGCGTCCTCACCATCTGGGCGGTTTCAGGATGCGGCTCTCGCGTTGGCGCCGCGCATGCTCGTCTGCCAAGGTTGCAGCAGTGCCACGTCTGGAGGGCAGGTAGCTCTCGTAAGGCAGCCCTCGCCGGAGCGCAGGGCACGTTCGACCCGAAGGTCTGCAGCAGCATCACAGACGGAGGGCAGCTCCTTTTCAAACTGTGGCTCCCGCCTGAGCACCGTTTGCTTGCGTCTCGAAAGCTCGCATGGGTTTCAAGCCTGGAGGGCGGTTCGTTTTCAATGTGTTGCTCTCGCCTCGGCGCCGCGCACGCTCGCCCCCAATGGACGGCGGGCCAGTTTCAAAATGTGACTCTCGCGTTAGCGCCGTTGCATATTCGTCTTGCAACGTTTGCAGCGTGGTTCTCAAAATGTGGTTCTCGCCTTAGCGCAGTGCGCATTCACAGATGCAGGTCGGTCCTTTTTCAAATAGTGGCTCTCGCCTGAGCGCCGCGCGCATTCGCTCTGCAAGTTCGCAGCAATCTCAAGCATGGAGGGCGGTTTCTTTTCAAGTTGTCGCTCTCGCCTGAGCGCCGCGCAAATTCGCCTCCAACGTTTGCAGCAGTCTGACGAATGTACCGTCGGCCGTTTTCAACATGCGGCTCTCGCCTTAGCGCAGCGTGCATTCGTCTTAAAAGGTTGCAGCAGACCCACGGTGGTTTTCAACGTGTGGCCCTCGCCTCAGCGCAGCGCACATTCGGCTTGCTTTATTGCAACACTGTCACGCATGGAGGGCGGATCCTTTTCAAACAGTGGTTCTAGCTTGTGCGCCGCGCACATTCACCCAGAAAGTCTACAGTGGTTTCAAACATCAAGGGCAATTTGTTTCAAATGGTCGCTCACGGCTTTTGCGCCGCACGCGCTCGACTTCAATGCTTGCAGGTGAAAGTCTCAGTGCTAGGTTTCTTGCATGATTCAGGTTTGCCAGGGCGCAGCAGTCGCGTTGATTCGCGGTGTTGATGTCCCAGGGACGGTGCCCTGTCACGATTCAGGTTTGTCAGGACGCACCAGTCTCATTGGTTCGCGGCGCTGAAGTTCCAGGAATGGTGTCGGCACGGTCCATTGGGGTACTTCCCGCACTGAGGAATACATTCTTGTAGGGACCTGCGAACAGGGAATTTGGAGGGAGGGGTCATTGTGATATCGTCGATGCGTCATGGGTTTGCACTGGTCCGCCTCCTCCTTCTCCTCCTCCTCCTCCTCCTCCTCGTCCTTCTCCTCCTCCTCCTCCTCCTCCCCCTCCTACCCCTCCCTCCTCCCTCCCCCTCCCCCTCCCTCTTCCTTCGAGGCAGGCAGGGCTCGCTCCTGGAGGCGTCGGCTCTCCGTCATAGCGTGACCAGCAGCAGATCGGGGCCTCATTTGGGCTCTCTGAGGCAGACTCGGCATGCAACGCTGTGCCTCCTCCTCCCCCCGTCCTCCTCGCCCCCTCCTCCTCCTCCTCCTCCTCCTCCTCCTCCTCCTCCTCCTCCTCCTCCTCCTCCTCCTCCTCCCCCCCTCCTCTTCGCCCTCCGCCTCATCCCTGCGACTGGCTTCAGCTGTCAATTCTTCTGTCCGCAGCGCCAGCGTGCGAGGGTGCTGCAACTCGTGCTACGACAACCAGACCAGTGCTGAGCAGAACCTCTACGTCGGGGTCGGCGTGAAGCTGATGATCTGGGCCCAGTTTGTCTTCTATTTCGCCTCAGGCCAGATGTGTTGCGAGCAGGGGGGGGGGCGGCTGGACCGAGGAGGAGGAGGCGGAGGAGGAGGAGGAGCAGGAGGAGGAGAAGGAGGAGGAGAAGGAGGAGGACGAGGAGGAGGAGGAGGAGGAGGACGAGGAGGAGGAGGAGGAGGAGGAGACAGAGGAGAAGGACAGGAAGGTGGGGGAAAGGGAGGAGCTTGCCATCGTCGCCCAAGGGTGCAGTCCGCATCCTTCACCCCTCACGGTTTCCCTCCCGCCATTTGCCCTCCCCGCCTCCCCCCCGGACCGCACCGGATCGTACTCAAGAGGCAAGTCCTGCACTCGTCGCACTCTTCCTCCTCCTGTCTACCAGTTTACTATGTGTTTGCTGACCCGTACTCGTTCAGCGCGCCGCGGATTCATCGACGATGCTCGACACGATCGTCATGGTTGGTGTCGTTGCTGGTTGAATGGGGCCTGCTTTGCGGCGATCATCGAGCGATGATGCAATCAGCGTGGAACGTGCTTTGAACAAGATGAAGCTATATGGGTGCAGCAGGCGACGGATCCGAGACCAAGGAACGGCTCCAGGATTCGGATGAGGACGATAGCGGTCCTTGGAAGCTCAGAGGGGGAGGCTCAGGAGTTGGAGGAGAAGGGTGAGGAGGAGGATAATAGCAGACAAGCAATTTTCAGAGGAGGGAGACAATACTGTAGGAAAAAGAGGAGGATGAGAAGGAGAGAATGAGGAGTAGGAGAAGGGGGATGATGCTGAGGAGGAGGAGGAGGAGGAGGAGGAGGAGGAGGAGGAGGAGGAGGAGGAGGAGGAGGAGGAGGAGGAGGAGTAAAAGGGTGGCGTGGTTTGGAAACTCTCGGGAGGAGCAGGAGGAAGACGAGGAAGGAGCAGGACGAGCAGAAGGACGGCAGGAGCTCTGGAGACTCGGGGGGGCGGCAAGGAGCATGGGCGCGGCTGGGACGCACGGCGGCCCACTGGCCCATCGCGAGGGGGGAGGGTCGGTGCTCAGGGAGCGCGCCCAACAGATCCATCGACCTTCCCATACGGTGTGGGCGTTGGCTGAGGAATGCGCCCAGGATGCTGCAGGCCCTGGAGGCGCTATCTCATGAGGGCGGCGGTGATATCCGGGGGCTTCTTCGGTGCCCCGGGGCCGCAGGACAACAGCGAGGTCTTGCCAGGGGTGACCGGGGGCCCCTGCGCCACGCGCGGCCTCTCCACGTCCTCCTCCCTCCTCTCTGCCCCTCTCCCGTCGCTTCTGTGCCTTCCGTTGCTTCGCTGCGCCCCGCTGTTGCCCCATGCCTGCCGCTGCCTGGATCCAAGTGGCCGCCGACACGGCAGCTGCCGGAGGGGGCCCTGGCCCCGTGTGGCCCCAGCTTTCCCGGGGAGGCCCCGGAGGCCTCCGGGAGCACCCCTCACGAGGCCCAGAGGTCCCCGGAGGCAGTGGTGTCGTGCGGGGATTTGGGGGCATGCATGCTGGGCCAGGAGCGCTTGCTGCAACCTCCAAGCCAGCGGCTCGAAAAAATCGAGTCGGAGGATTGGGTCTCAAGGTCCCTGGTGGGAAACTGTTCGGGCAGTCCTTTGTATTTCTATGTTTATATGCGTGTATGCACATACTGATTTTATTAAACCATCGAGCGCGCTTCGCGCGCATTCGAATTCAAGCTGCCATAATGCCAATCGTATAGCGCGTCAGAGGGACCGTGCCCACATTATCGGGTCCTTGGCGTGGACACGCGCGTCTTGGTGTCTGAAGTCGCCCTGAGACTTCGGACTCGCGGCAGTCCTTGACTATCCTTGGGCAATCTTGTGATTCTCTGCGGGACCGCTTGGGCCTCCGAGGCCATCTTGGAGCCACGCGTCGGCAACGAATGGGAACTCCAGAAAAGAAAAGAACACACGTTGGGATTTCTTTTGGTTTTTGACTGATTTGGTCCTCTTGGAAGTCCTGTGCACTCTGGCGGCTTCTTGGGGCCTCATTGAGCTGCTGGAGACTTTCTGGGGCAGCCTGGGGGTCTCCTGGGACCGTGGTGGGGCTCTCCTGGACCTTCTGCACAGATCTGGGAGCCGGCGCTCGGGTTGGATGCCCAGGCCTCCAGCGGTGTAGTTTATGCAACACGGGCTTTTCTCTTCCATGTCGGCCTCAGGGGGCCGTCATTGGGCCCCAGGGGCAATGGCGCATTGAGCTGGGTCCAGAAAAGCTACCCCCGGGGAAGGGTCGGGACCAATAGGGCCGCGGACTCAACAAATCACATCGGCGGATGTCCGAGGTCGGGCGGGGCCACAGATCGTTGCAGAACGTTCTGGAGCGCTATTGAAGAATGGCCTTCCAGAGCCACCAAATCTCAGAGGTCCCTGATGTATTCTGGTCCGGTCCTGTCCTGGTCTTGGTCTGGTCTTAGCCGGCAGCTGCGTCGTCGAAGTGCCGGGTGCGCTGCCACGCATTCCCGCCGCCTCGCCGGGTGGGTGGGCGGTGGGGCCCGTGTCGGAGGACGGTGGGGCGGCGCCACCGCCACTGGCTTGGTATCGCTTGGACCTGTGCATTTTTCTCGGCGGGGATCATTGAGGAGCATCCTGGATCATCCTGCGAAAAAACCGCGCACGAAACCGAAAACAACACAGGGAATGGACGTCCGAGCGATGGCCAGCTGTGGGGCCACCCCTGGCGAGGAGGTCCTCAATGCTCGGGGGCCTCCAAGCGGTGTGACCACACCTCGTGGTGGGTCAGCGGGGCTTCGTGGTGGCCTCCCGGTTCTATGGGGCTGGGGCCTTTCTCCGAGGATGTCCTCGGGCGCCTGCGGCCGCCGAGGTCCCAGAGAGGTGCGGTGGCGGAATCGTGCGGTGAGGTCTATCCAGAGCTCGGAGGCTCCGCACGGTCTCTGTCACCGCACCGCTCTGGGACCCCCACGGATTCAAGCAGTGGCGAAGCGTCCTGGCTCGCCTATTGCCCTACCAAACAATGTTCTAAGAACCTTTTGTGGTTTCCACGAAGTGTGCTTCGAACATTTCTGTCGGAGTCTATCTTGTTTTATCACATCGGATTTATGTTCTAAGCACATTGTTTTTGTTCTTAGAACAGTTTTGGGTTCTAAGAACATTTTATGGTAGGCCTATAGGAGTGCTGGGACGGTCGGTCCCTGCTCAACGGATCTCTCCCCGGGCTGGAGACTGGGCGCCGAAGGGCGCCGAAGCGCAGCGGCACCACGCCATGGGCGAGGATCGCCGCCTGCCCCTTGGCCGAGACGATGGCAGCGGCGTCGGCTTTCCCTCTTCCTGCTTGGGGGGGGGGGGAAGGGGGACGGATTCCAGCCATCCCGGGGGACGGATTCCAGCCATCCCGAACCATTCCTGCTGGACCGCAGCCAACTGGTGCCGATTCCAACCACGATCCCCTCGAACACACACACACACAGCCACGACGATGACAATGATGGGGGTGATGATTATGGTAATGAGGAGGATCATTATGATCGTGATGGCCATGATGATGATGACGATGGCGATTGCGATAACCATGCTGATACTTATGCTGGTGATGGATGCTGATAGGGGCGAGGACGGCTATGAGTATACTTGCGATGCTTATGACCAAGGTGCTGCTAATGACGACGGTGAAAATGTTACATATGATGATGGTGATGGTGTTGATGTTAAGGTGAATGACGACGATGATGGTGGTGGTGGTTGTGGTGGTTCTGATGGTGATGACGATGATGATGATGACCATGGCGACGATGATGATGACGATGACGATGCCTACGTCGATGATGATGATCATGCTGATGATATCGCTGATTAGGATGACGACGCTGCTGATTATGATGATGATGGTACTGATTATGACAGTTCTGATGATGATAATGACGGCGATGATGCTGATGATGGTGATGCTGATGGGGATGGTGATGATGACGATGACGATGACGATGCGAGTGACGATACGGATAATGATGCTGATGCTGATGCTGATGCTGATGTTGTTGCTGATGAAATTGCTGTTGCGGCTGCTGCAGCTGATGATGCTGCTGCTGATGATGATGATGGTGATACTGACGATGATGATACTGATGATGACGATGCTTATTGATAGTGACGAAGGTGATGACTATGCTACTAATGATGATGATAGTGATGATGACGACGCTGAGGATAAGGAGGATGATCCTGATGATGATGATGATGATGATGATGATGATGATGATGATCATGACGAGGATACGGGATTCTAGGTTGATGATGAGGTTGATGATGATGACGATGCTGATGCTGGTGGCGATGATGATGATGATGGCGATGACGATGACGATGCTGATTTGTATGCTGATGGTGATGACGATGCTATTGATACTGATGCTGATGCTGATGCTGATGATAATGCTGATGATGATGATGATGATGATGATGATGATGATGATGATGGTGGTGGTGGTGGTGATGATGATGATGATGACGATGACGACGACGATGATTATGGGCGGGCGCGCGGAGGGCACCCTTCACAGCAAAACTACAGCGCAGGCCCCACATGGCCGACATCCCAGAAACCACCGCAGGACAGCGACGACGACGACGAGGACGAGGACCTTCAGGAGAACCCGGGCCCTGGAGTCTCGTCATCCTCCTCCTCCTCCTCTTCCTCTCTTCTTCCCGCCCTTTTCCTCCCCTCGGTCGTCCTCCTTAATCTTGTCCTCGTCCTCCTCTTTCCTCACTCGTCCATTTCTTCTCCTTCTGAATGGCTCTTCCCTGTTGCACGCCGAGACGTGTCGGTAGGGCGGGCCGGGCGTGTCGCCTGAGACTTCAGTGCAAGAGTTTCACGGATGGGGTGCGGCTCCTTTTCAAAACGTGGTTCTTGCCTGAGCGCCGCGCAATTTCGCCCCAAGACATGCAGGAGCTTCACGGATGGAGGGCATTCCTTCTTAAACATTTGGTTCTTGCGTTAGCGCCGCGCATATTCGTTTTGAGTCTTCGCATGAGGTTCACGGGTTGTCATGGTTTACGTCTGAGAAATTCTGTTCTGGAAGGATGTATGGCTGTCAGGGCGAAACAGTTACGTTGATTCGCAGTGTTGAAATCCCAGGAATAGAATTCTGTCACGATTCAGGATCGTCAAGACGCAGCAGGAAGGCTGATTCTTGGCGTTGAATTCCCAAGAATGCTGTTCTGGCACAGTTCAGGATTTTCAAACGCTTCTCTTCCAACGGGGCATTTCCCACAGTGGAAATGGGTCCGTGTAGGGGCCTATAAGGAGGGACCTTGGGGTGAATTTCATTGTAATATCGTTGATGAGTCTTGGGTTTGCACTGGTCCTCCTCCTCCCTTGCGACCGCCCGGCGGTGCGCGCGCGCGAAGCCGCCAGGGATTCTGCGGCCCGCGATTTTCCTGGAGCTGAGGCGACCACCGCCGTGGCAGGGCGGGGCCCAGGAGGAGGTTGGGCCAGCGGGAAGGACAGGTCTGCCACTCGCGTCGGCGCTGCAGGGGGCGCTCCAGACCCAGGCCCAGGCCCCTTCGAATCGCGGAACAATCACGACAGGAAGTTCGTTTTCGGCAATTTTTGGCCTCTGAGGGCCTTCGCCTGGCCCCAGGACCGTCAACGACTGGATGAAAAACGAGTCCCCGGGAATGGGTCGAGACCTCCGTGGGTCCACGCCATGAAACAAATCATGACGTTGGAGATCTGGGGACAGGGCCTTTCCTTCGAGCAGCGATGGAGTTCGAACCTCTTCCTCGGCGGAAGCCCGCGGAAGGTCGGCGGGAGCTGGTGGAAGTAGAACGGCGGCGGGGCGGAAGCTGGCGGAGGGCCAGTGAAAGCAAGCGGAGGTTAAACATGCGCCCCCAAGAGATGACAGTGTTCCTTTGAAGGTATCCTCAGGCATGAGCGTTCAGGCGATCACGCACCAAAATGCCCGATCGCGTATTGATGCTGATGATGAGGATGAGGATGAGGATGAGGATGAGGATACTGATGATGATGCTGCTGATGCTGCTGATGAGCATGAGGATGCTGCTGATGATGATGATGATGATGCTGATGATGCCGATGATGATGATGATAATGGTGGTGATGATGATGCTGCTGCTGATGGTGATGATGATGATGCTGATGCTGCTGATCATGATGCTGATGCTGATGCTGTTGATGATGATGATGCTGATGATGATGATGATGCTGATGATGATGATTATGATGCTGATGATGATGATGATGATGAGGAGGAGGAGGAGGAGGAGGAGGAGAAAGAGGATTCTGAGGAGGAGGAGGTGCTCAGATCGGACAGTGTGCCTGTAGCCTGGACGGCTTCACCCGTTAGCGTGCTCGGGCGCCCCTCACGCGTCGGACTCTCATGGGGGGAGCCAGTGGGATTAGGAGGAGGAGGAGGAGGAGGAGGAGGAGGAGGAGGAGGAAGAGGCGGAGGAGGTACGGACGCGGTGACCGCTTCGATCAACGACGGTGTAAACCAAGAAAGGGGAGAATATGGAGGAGGGAGGAGGGAGCGGGGAGGAGGAAGCGGGGAGGAGGGCCGCCAGCGTCAGCGCCAGGAGGGAGGGCGCAGAGTTTTATTCGCTGGGGGGCGGCCTCCATGCGCAGGACCAGCTGGCGGGAGCGGGAGCATCGGCCACAGGGAACGTTGCTTAAAATCGGCCGATGATTGTCCAGCAAAAGTGCCCGTGCTGGGAAAACTTCGTGCTGATATGCTTATAGCAAGACCATGAAATCGATATCTGTTCAGATTCTCGCATGATCTGGATGACTGCAAGACCAAGAAATCGCTCGGATCCTTACTGCTCGACAAATATATTTGTACCAGCGTCACCATACCTACCGTAGGGTCGCCAAACAAAGATCCCCTCCGACTACCACAATGATTTCGGCTCGTGAAGCAGATGGCCTCAGGTGGCCTTTTCAAGCCAGTCTGTCCAACCTTAGAGACGGGCCGGCCCACTCCATGGACCAGAGGAGCCGTTCATCTGTCGGTGGAAGAGCTCAGAGCGATGGTCTGCGATGGCTCCGCCGCCCCCATCAGGCGAGACCCAGGCTCAGAGACACCCTCCACCGGAGGTCAAACAGGAGTCCGAGCTGGGCGGCACCTTCGATGTATCATGAATCGTTTGCCGCACCTCTTGCAGCACCAGCCTCTCGAGGGTATCTTATACGCCTGTGGCTCCCAGGAGGAGCGTTTCTGCTGGTCAGTGGCCTTCTCCCCGACCCTCGATATTTTCTCCCGCTCCATAAGTCGGTCATGCTCCTTGATGTGGTCAACGCAGCTGCCAGATACACAGCAGCATGCCGCGATGTGGCCGATCCGAGGACCCCTGGACCCTCGGCACCACCCTCAGCGCTAGTCTATCGTCGCGGGTCGTTATTCGATGGCCCTAGGGGCCCCCAAGCGGACCTCCAGGGGCCCATTATCTTTGGAAAAGCCGGCCGCCGTCATCTTTTTCACGACGCCTGGAGGTCTGGCCCCCCTCCTCTTCTCAGAGTCGACCCCTGGATTTGTCCCGTGCAAGACTTCGAGGCGAATTGGGCCTTGGTCGCAAGGGCACCCCAGGAGGCCACCAAAGCTCCGCTGGTCCTGGCCCACCGCGCCTCGGCGCGACACGCTATGCACCTCCCAGTCCCCAGGGGGTTCAGAATCCAGAGTTTCTCCGAGTCTCCCGCCCCGCGGAGCGGAGCGACGCGCCATCCATTTGCAGGCCACAGCGTGTCTCCGGGGCCGCCTCGGCGACACGCTATCCAGAAGTTCCTGACGGTCGATCCTTCATCCCGTGCCCTCAGCCCTGGAGAAATGGATCCTCGAGACTGAGGTCTAGAAGCACATCCGAAACCTATATCCTCGAACCGGCCCAGACCTCGAAGTGGCGCTTCTTCTTGTTTCAATGGCGGGGGCTCCCGAGCCATTGGCGCGGGCTCCCGAGCCTCTCGATGGCTTCCTGGGGGCTGCTTTTTTTCTCGGGATGGTCCTCTGGTGTCCGGGATCCCGAAGGCTGCCCTTGGAGGCAAGTGATCACGAAATACAGCCGTCTTGCTTTCTTCAAGACGTGGTAGGTGTGGGCTCCTCTGCTCTCGATCCCTGGCCTTTGGGTCAAGAGTCGCCACTCCGGACCCGTCCCCAGAATTTCGACGCGTATCCAGCCGATGCGACGAGGAGGCCCCGAAGACCCCTCTTCCAAACAGTCTCGAGCCTCGACCCTTGAGTTAATTCGGGCGTGTCCCCCTCTACAGGGGGAATAATCAAAACTAGTCAAAGATAGCATGGGGACGATTTTTCGAGTATTTTGAGATGACTTGTTGAAGTATGTTTCGACTGCTTTTTTTCGTCTAAAATCCCCCTGTAGGGGGACAGGCCAAACCTAGCCCTTGAGCCTCCATCCTCCGCCGTCATCCTCGAACCCAATGTGTGGGCGTGTGGTGGGTGTCAGGGGGGCTCTCGGGTGACGATGGGTGGCTGTGGTCGGCCCTACCCCCCCCGCCACGAGGTGGCACGCCAGTGGCCCTGAAACTCTGCAGCGGCAGGCTTGCGCGGTCGATGGAGGTCTGTCCCTGCATCGGGCCTTGAGTCGGGCGTGTCCCTCTACAGGAGGAACATTCAAGAGCTGTTTTTATGTTTGTGTGTGTGAGACTATTTTTGGTTACCGCTCGACTATCTGTTGCTCTTCTTCCAATTTCCGCCTGTAGGAGGACATGCCATTTTATCAAAGCACCGCTCGAGAAGATCCTTTTAGTTTGGGGGCTTTGTGAAGATGCCTTTCGTACGAGTTCGTTAGTAAAGGGGGCCTTCATCAAGGGATCCTTAATGACGATCCCTTCAGTGAGGAGCCCTTTTTGAGGATGTCTCCAGTAACCTAGTAAGCACCCCTTCGATAAGGACCCTTGAGATAAGGAATCCCTGCTCGTGCTTCCGTTGCTACTGACATGCCCGACCTAAATCGAGCCTCGAATCCCAGATACTCCGGCTACGGCGACGACTCCTCCAGGATCTACGCCGCGACCCTCAGCGTCGCGAGCCTGGCGGCCATGGTGGCGCCCGTGCCTTTCGGGCTCTGGGCGCAGCGGAGGGGCGAGCGGGAGGTCATTGTCGCCGTCGTCGCTGCCGCCGCCGTGTTTGTCACGTGCCTCCTCCTCCTCCTCCTCCTCCTCTCTCCTCCCTTCTCTTTCTCACCCACCCTCACTCCTCAGACCATCTTGTCCTTTGTCCTCTTCCTCCCCGTCCGCCTGCTCCCTCCTCACCCTTCTCTTCATACCTCCTCATTCTGCTGCTCATACCTCCTCCTCCCTCCCTTCTGTCTCCCTTCATCCTTGTCCTCTCCTCCCTCCGCGGCCTTCGGTGCACCCGGTTGTTACTGTGGCCCGTTGGGTGTGAATGTGGCCCATTTGGTGTTAGTGTGGCCCGGCGCGCGGCCGGATAGGAGTTACTGTGGCCCGCGCTGACCGTTGAATGACAAGCAGCACGTAAAGGTATTTCTTGTTAGATTTGGAGAGATTCGCAACCCTTAAGGGACTGCATTCCCGCGCAGGCAAAAGTGGCCACAATATCGCCCACCTGGAACCAAGGAAGCAGTAGTAGTAGTAGTAGCTGTAGCAGTAGCAGTAGTAGTAGTAGTAGTAGTAGTAGTAGTAGTAGTAGTAGTAGTAGTAGTAGTAGTAGTATTATTAGTAGTAGTAGTAGTAGTAGTAGTAGTAGTAGTAGTAGTAGGTAGTAGGTAGTAGGTAGTAGGTAGTAGGTAGTAGGTAGTAGGTAGTAGTAGTAGTAGTAGTAGTAGTAGTAGTAGTAGTAGTAGTAGTAGTAGTAGTAGTAGTAGTAGTAGTAGTAGTAGTAGTAGTAGTAGTAGTAGTAGTAGTAGTAGTAGTAGTAGTAGTAGTAGTAGTAGTAGTAGTAGTAGTAGTAGTAGTAGTAGTAGTAGTAGTAGTAGTAGTAGTCGTAGTAGTAGTAGTAGTAGTAGTCGTAGTCGTAGTCGTAGTCGTAGTCGTAGTCGTAGTCGTAGTCGTAGTCGTAGTCGTAGTCGTAGTCGTAGTCGTAGTCGTAGTCGTAGTCGTAGTCGTAGTAGTAGTAGTAGTAGTAGTAGTAGTAGTAGTAGTAGTAGTAGTAGTAGTAGCACTTACGCAGGACGAAAGATGTTCCTCTTGAGGTGAAAATGGCCATGAGGAGTTCGCGAGACAACGTCGGCGCCGCCGAACGGACGGCGACGGGACGAGCTGTTTGCAGCAACTGGAGGGGATGTATGTATGTATTCATGTTGAGTGGAGCCCGTTCGCGCGGGGAGTTGATGGGAGTGCGCGTGACGACGCAGGGCCCATCGTGGACAATTGATTACCGAACCCCCCTCCCCATAGAATCTTAACACGGGCGGTGTGCGGGGTCCGCGGATCCGATTTCTTCCGGCTCCCTGGTTTAATTTCATAATATAAATTTAAAGCAGGGTAGAAATCGGATCCGCCGTAAAAAAAAGACCGGACACGGATCCAGCTAATCCGAAATCGGATCCGTGCGGACGGAAATCGGATCCACCGAAACAAACACCAAAACCACATTTGGATCCGCGCGAGCTTCATGAGATCCGACGGCGGTTATCTCATACGGGTTCTGCTCAAGACGCCGCACCGTCCTTCCAGGCCCAAGAGGAAACAACTTTCGTCCTGGGGATGAGCGTTTTGGCCTTCGGACTCGTTGGTGACCACATAGCCGACACACCACATCTCACACGCAATCCGTTGTTGGTTACCACGCAGCCGACACCACATCTCACAGGCAATCCGTTGTGTGAGGAGACGCAGGGCCGAGACGCACAGTGTTTTGGCCGCCGGACTCGCTGGTGACCACATAGCCGACACACCACATCTCACGCGCAATCCGTTGTTGGTTACCACGCAGCCGACACCACATCTCACAGGCAATCCGTTGGGTGAGGAGACGCATGGCCGAAACGCACTGAGCGTTTTGGCCTTCGGACTCGTTGGTGACCACAAAGGCGACACACCACATCTCACACGCAATCCGTTGTTGGTTACCACACAGCCGACACCACATCTCACAGGCAATCCGTTGGGTGAGGAGACGCAGGGCCGAAACGCACAGCGTTTTGGCCTTCGGACTCGCTGGTGACCACATAGCCGACACACCACATCTCACACGCAATCCGTTGTTGGTTACCACACAGCCGACACCACATCTCACAGGCAATCCGTTGGGTGAGGAGACGCAGGGCCGAAACGCACTTACGCAGGACGAAAGATGTTCACCTCTTGAGGTGAAAATGGCCATGAGGAGTTCGCGAGACAACGTCGGCGCCGCCGAACGGACGGCGACGGGACGAGCTGTTTGCAGCAACTGGAGGGGATGTATGTATGTATTCATGTTGAATGGAGCCCGTTCGCGCGGGGAGTTGATGGGAGTGCGCGAGACGACGCAGGGCCCATCATGGACAATTGATTACCGAATCCCCCTCCCCATAGAATCTTAACACGGGCGGTTTGCGGGGTCCGCGGATCCGATTTCTTCCGGCTCCCTGGTTTAATTTAATAATTTAATTATTAAACAGGGTAGAAATCGGATCCGCCGTAAAAAAAAGAAAGACCGGACACGGATCCAGCTAATCCGAAATCGGATCCGTGCGGACGGAAATCGGATCCACCGAAACAAACACCAAAACCACATTTGGATCCGCGCGAGCTTCATGAGATCCGACGGCCGTTATCTCATACGGGTTCTGCTCAAGACTCCACACCGTATTTCCAGGCCCAAGAGGAAACAACTTTCGTCCTGGGGATGAGCGTTTTGGCCTTCGGACTCGTTGGTGGCCACATAGCCGACACACCACATCTCACACGCAATCCGTTGTTGGTTACCACACAGCCGACACCACATCTCAGAGGCAATCCGTTGTGTGAGGAGACGCAGGGCCGAGACGCACAGTGTTTTGGCCTTCGGACTCGCTGGTGACCACATAGCCGACACACCACATTTCACACGCAATCCGTTGTTGGTTACCACACAGCCGACACCACATCTCACAGGCAATCCGTTGGGTGAGGAGACGCAGGGCCGAAACGCACTGAGCGTTTTGGCCTTCGGACTCGTTGGTGACCACATAGCCGACACACCACATCTCACACGCAATCCGTTGTTGGTTACCACACAGCCGACACCACATCTCACAGGCAATCCGTTGGGTGAGGAGACGCAGGGCCGAAACGCATGAGCGTTTTGGCCTTCGGACTCGTTGACCCACATAGCCGACACACCACATCTCACACGCAATCCGTTGTTGGTTACCACACAGCCGACACCACATCTCACAGGCAATCCGTTGGGTGAGGAGACGCAGGGCCGAAACGCACTTACGCAGGACGAAAGATTTTCTTCTTGAGGTGAAAATGGCCATGAGGAGTTCGCGAGACAACGTCGGCGCCGCCGAACGGACGGCGACGGGACGAGCTGTTTGCAGCAACTGGATGGGGATGTATGTATGTATTCATGTTGAATGGAGCCCGTTCGCGCGGGGAGTTGATGGGAGTGCGCGAGACGACGCAGGGCCCATTGTGGACAATTGATTACCGACCCCCCCTCCCCATAGAATCTTAACACGGGCGGTTTGCGGGGTCCGCGGATCCGATTTCTTCCGGTTCCCTGGTTCAATTTACTAGTATAAATTTAACACAGGGTAGAAATCGGATCCGCCGTAGAAAAAAAGACCGGACACGGATCCAGCTAATCCGAAATCGGATCCGTACGGACGGAAATCGGATCCACCGAAACAAACACCAAAACCACATTTGGATCCGCGCGAGCTTCATGAGATCCGACGGCGGTTATCTCATACGGGTTCTGCTCAAGACTCCACACCGTCTTTCCAGGCCCAAGAGGAAAAACTTTCGTCCTGGGGATGAGCGTTTTGGCCTTCGGACTCGTTGGTGACCACATAGCCGACACACCACATCTCACACGCAATCCGTTGTTGGTTACCACACAGCCGACACCACATCTCACAGGCAATCCGTTGGGTGAGGAGACGCAGGGCCGAGACGCACAGTGTTTTGGGTTTCGGACTCGCTGGTGACCACATAGCCGACACACCACATCTCACACGCAATCCGTTGTTGGTTACCACACAGCCGACACCACATCTCACAGGCAATCCGTTGGGTAAGGAGACGCAGGGCCGAAACGCACTGAGCGTTTTGGCCTTCGGACTCGTTGGTGACCACATAGCCGACACACCACATCTCACACGCAACCCGTTGTTGGTTACCACACAACCGACACCACATCTCACAGGCAATCCGTTGGGTGTGGAGACGCAGGGCCGAGACGCACAGTGTTTTGGCCTTCGGACTCGTTGGTGACCATATAGCCGACACACCACATCTCACACGCAATCCGTTGTTGGTTACCACACAGCCGACACCACATCTCACAGGCAATCCGTTGGATGAGGAGACGCAGGGCCGAAACGCACTTACGCAGGACGAAAGCTTTTCGTCTTGAGGTGAAAATGGCCATGAGGAGTTCGCGAGACAACGTCGGCGCCGCCGAACGGACGGCGACGGGACGAGCTGTTTGCAGCAACTGGAGGGGATGTATGTATGTATTCACGTTGAATGGAGCCCGTTCGCGCGGGGAGTTGATGGGAGTGCGCGAGACGACGCAGGGCCCATCGTGGACAATTGATTACCGAACCCCCCTCCCCATAGAATCTTAACACGGGCGGTTTGCGGGGTCCGCGGATCCGATTTCTTCCGGCTCCCTGGTTCAATTTACTAGTATAAATTTGAAACAGGGTAGAAATCGGATCCGCCGTAAAAAAAAAAACGGACACGGATCCAGCTAATCCGAAATCGGATCCGTACGGACGGAAATCGGATCCACCGAAACAAACACCAAAACCACATTTGGATCCGCGCGAGCTTCATGAGATCCGACGGCGGTTATCTCATACGGGTTCTGCTCAAGACTCCACACCGTCTTTCCAGGCCCAAGAGGAAAACACTTTCGTCCTGGGGATGAGCGTTTTGGCCTTCGGACTCGTTGGTTACCACATAGCCGACACACCACATCTCACGCGCAATCCGTTGTTGGTTACCACACAGCCGACACCACATCTCACAGGCAATCCGTTGGGTGACGAGACGCAGGGCCGAAACGCACTTACGCAGGACGAACGATTTTCCTCTTGAGGTGAAAATGGCCATGAGGAGTTCGCGAGACAACGTCGGCGCCGCCGAACGGACGGCGACCGGACGAGCTGTTTGCAGCAACTGGAGGGGATGTATGTATGTAATCATGTTGAAGGGAACCCGCTCGCGCGGGGAGTTGATGGGAGTGCGCGAGACGACGCAGGGCCCATCGTGGAAAATTGATTACCGAACCCCCCTCCCCATAGAATCTTAACACGGGCGGTTTGCGGGGTCCGCGGATCCGATTTCTTCCGGCTCCCTGGCTTAATTTAGTAATATAAATTTTAAACAAGGTGGAAATCGGATCCGCCGTAAAACATAAGACCGGACACGCATCCAGCTAATCCGAAATCGGATCCGTACGGACGGAAATCGGATCCACCGAAACGAACACCAAAACCACATTTGGATCCGCGCGAGCTTCATGAGATCCGACGGCGGTTATCTCATACGGGTTCTGCTCAAGACTTCACACCGTCTTTCCAGGCCCAAGAGGAAAACACTTTCGTCCTGGGGATGTAGATGGTACATGACAGGCCCCGCCCTGAACTCACGCCAGATTGCTGGAATGCCGTCGATGGTCGATGCCTAGCGCTACGGTCCTTCAAAGAGTTTCTCACTTGCGATCAGATGCTGGAATTGCCCACAGGTGATTTCATGTTCAACCAGGCGACGCTGGCCCCGAAGATGGCGCTGGTTGATCAAGGGTACGGTCCCATATACATTCCCCTGGTCGCGAACGGATGGCAAATGAATCTCCAAACCACACTTGTTCTTAGCTACCTGGTCTCGGATGAACCTGGCATGCTTTCCAAGACTTTTGGCGGCACACGATGTTTAAGGCCCCCTCGCAATTTGCGTCTAATGGGACATGCCTGTCGCGAGCTGTGGTTGTGGGCGGCGCTTTGGCCCCCTTCACCGTGGTCATGCCATTGGCACTGCTTGCCAGAAGCTCTGGAGGTGAGCGGCGATGCGCAACATGACGGACTCCTCTCCGTGTTCCTTGACCAAACTATGCGAAGGGGGGGCACCGCTAAGGAGGTCGACGACCTCGACCACGAAATGGACCCCCCTGGACTCCCGAAGGCGGCCAACGATGTCTAAAGCCTCCTCGAGTCTCCATCCTCCCCGATCCCCGATCTTTGTTGACGTCGCAGAAACGGTGTTTTGGCGCGTTGCGGGGATGTCAGGGCGCAAAAGCCAAGTTCATTCGCGGCAAGTTCCATGAATGGTGTTCTGGCGCGGTTCAGGATCGTCAGGACGCACCAGTAACGTTGATTCGCGGCGTTGAAGTCCCAGGAATCGTGTTGCAGCGCGGACCAGCTGTCGTCTTCCAACGGGGCACTTCCCTCAGTGCAAATAAATCCTTGCAGGGGCTTGTTAGAGGGAACTTGGAGGGAGGGTTGATTACGGCATCGTTGATGGGTCTTGGGTTTGCAGTGGTACTCCACCTCCTCCACCTCATCATCCTCCTTCTATCCTTCCTCCTCCGCCTTCGACGTCGTCGTGACGCTGCCCTCCCCCGCCGCCTTGCGCCCTTCGATGTTGGCGGTCCTCCCGATATGCGGCAGCAACTCCTTTTGGAGCAACTCGCGGGCGTACTGAATGCGGACGTCCTCCAGCAAGCAAGCATCATCGCCGTCATCGGCGACATCGGTGCCGTCGGCGCCATCGCCATCGCCATCGCCGCCGTCGCCGTCGCCGTCACCGTCGCCGCCGTCGTCGTCGTCGTCGTCGTCGACGTCGACGCGGTGGTTGTCGTCGTCGTCGTCGTCGTCGTCGGCGCAGTCGCCGATGGGGCAACGATAAGGGGGGGTCCAGCACAGGGGGGGGAACATCGACCTGGAATCGGCGATGCATCGCCGACAGATCGGCGGTAAACTCTCGATCGCGAATCCGCACGGTCCTGGCCTGGGTTGGGCTATCAGGCCCCTGTCGGCGAGCACTGGCCGATCGGGGGCCGATGCGTCCTATCCCCCCCCACGCTGCCCCTGGGTCGTCAGCAGGAGCAGTCCAGACCTGGGTCAGTCGAGCTTTGCAGGATCATGCAGTATCCTGCAGGATCCTGCGCCCAAGCCCGGGTCAGTGCAACTTTGGCACCGCAGAATCCTGCAATATCCGGCGACCTGACTGGCTAGAGGCCTCTTAGATGGGGTCCGAGTGGATGGGGTCGGAGGATTGCACTAGATCGTCGATGCATCGCGGTTGCATCGGCGATGCATCGACGATGTCGGTGTGGGGAAACTCGGGCTCCACATCGAGCCGCATCGCCGATGCATCGGCACTACGTAGCGTTCCTAGAGGAACAATAAGTGGCATAAAAACTCTGAGGTCCGCGCGGATTTCTCGGGTCGGCGCTGGGGCCCCCCGGCGGCGCCTCCGGCGCCGCCCCTGGCGCGCGC
>CAUYUJ010015883.1:32500-61323 GCA_963575745.1 Prorocentrum cordatum | reverse complement strand
AATAGTAGTAGTAGTAGTAGTTAGTAGTAGTTGTAGTAGTTAGTAGTTGTTGTAGTAGTAGTAGTAGTAGTAGTAGTAGCAGTAGCAGTAGTAGTAGTAGTAGTAGTAGTAGTAGTAGTAGTAGTAGCAGTAGTAGTAGTAGGCGTAGTCGTAGTAGTAGTAGTAGTAGTAGTAGTAGTAGTAGTAGTAGTAGTAGTAGTAGTAGTGGAGGTAGTGGTAGTGGTAGTAGCTAGTAGTTAGTACTCGTAGTAGTGCTAGTCGTAGCCGTCGTCGGTGTAGTAGGATGGGAAAGAGGAGGAAGGAGGGAGGGAGAAGGAGGAAATGAAGAGGGAAAGAGGGAGTACGAGGAGTGCCATGGAATGGGGAGACGGAGGGAGGCGATGGAGTGGGGAGGACTCCGGAGGAGTGCCGAGGAGTGCAATGGAATGGGGAGGGACGGAGAGAGGAGAGAGGAGGGAGGAGGGTGGAGGGAGGAGGGAGAGCGAGGGAGGAATAAGGAGGAGGCAGGAGGAGGCGTGCCATGGAATGGGGAGGCGGAGGGAGTGGCGCATGGAGTGGGGAGGACTCCAGAGGAGTGGGGAGGAACGCCGAAAAGCAAGATGGAGGGAGTTTCGAGGAGTGGGCAGGGATGCCGAGGATCACGGTGAAGTGCGGAAAGGTACAGAGGAGTGGGGAGGAGTGCGGAGAGGGGGGAGGTGGCATGGATTGAATTGCGGAGGAGTGCCGAGGAGGGCGACGGAGTGCGGAGGACTGGGAGGCTCTGGAGGGCTCCTTGGAGGCCTCTGGAGGGTTTCTTGGAGACCTCTGGGGGACGCTTTCGTGGACTCCTGGGCTTAAGCTGCCCCGATACGCAACACGTCACACGGAACGTTGCCCAACACGTAGGCTCAAAACGGAGTCCTGGCTGCAACGGAAAGCGACATGGAGGGAGTTTCGAGAGGCTCTTCGGAGAGCCCAAAAGCCTCTTCGGAGAGCCCAAGAAGCTCTTCGGCCGCTCCAAGAAGCTCTTCGGCGGCTCCAACAGGGTCTTCGGCGATTCGAAGAGGCTCTTCGGAGAGCCCCAGAGGCTCTTCGGAGACCCCCGGAGGCTCTTCCGAGAGGCTCTTCGGTGAAAGGGGTGGGTGGGAGGAGGCTCTTTGGAGACCCCCCCGCCCCCTTCACCGTACTCGTTGATTAATACCCTCCGGAGGAACCCTGGCCATACTAAATCCCACAGGGCCGCACTAACAACCAACGGGCCACAGCAAGACCTTATCCCGGCCTTCGGTTGCCCGCGGCGGCCTCCAGCGGCTTGGGCAGCGGCGCGTGCGGCGGCGTCGTCGTACCCGTCGTGTTCGCGCCTGCGTTTTGTTTGCAATTTCCGCCGTCCGGATGCCACTTACTGGCCCCGAGTCTGTCAGAACACGGTCGGGGATGAAACGGCGGTCCCTTGGATGGAAGGTGTCGAGAGATTGGTCGAGCGAGAGAAAGAGAGATAGAGAGAGAGAGAGAATGAGAGAAAGAGAGACAGAGAGAGATGGTCGGACGGGCTGGGCGGCGTTCGAATTGGGACCGCTCAGGATGCTGATTAGGAAGATGCGATTTTCCAGTTCAGCGAGCCCATCGTGTCTCGAAGCTTTGTGATAATCGTGCTGATCATCTGAATTCTTCGCTGAACAATCATGCTTCGATCTGCGAAACGAAGGTGCGCTGGGGCTTTCCGAAACATGCTACTCAAGGATGGCTTAAGATTCAAGATCTTCTCACCAGCCTTTGAAGAGGCCTCCGCGGAGCGCTTCCCTTTCTGGCCCCCTCTCCCCCTCGGAGCCTCTTCCCTGCCTCTCTTCCCCCTCCCGTCCGTTCGGTAGCGGATTGAAGCGTGCCCATCAGTGGAGGACATCGTGCAAATGAACAAAGGGATAAGGCGTGGGACAGTACACGAAACCAGGCATCACCCCTGTGGAGGAGGAAGAGAAGCGGAGGGGGGGGTGCTCGTGGCTCAGGTCAGGTTCGTAAGTCTCTTTGGTCAAAGGGCCCCCCCCCCCGAGATTTGGGCTTTCCTTCCGCGGCCCAGAGGTCTACTTCGGAGTCAGCGGGTGCGCCGCACTAGGCTGTCTGCCCCCGCGACGCCGCTGCTGGGAGGATGGGGGGCGGCGAGGGTTGGAGCTGGCTGTGGGTCCGAGGTGGCCTAGCACCGGTTCCAGCGAGCAGGAAGGAGGGGCGAAGTGCGAGACTCAGGGTTTTCGATGATTTTTGTCGGCTTTTTCCGGCCTCCAGGAGTCCTTTTCCAGCCCTGGGACCGTCAAAAACGACTTTGGGGTGAAACATCGCACCAGATGGACCCTGGGAGGGGTCTGGGGACCCATTTTGATCGGATTAGGCTCTGTTTTCGTTCTTGACCGGCTTTCTCAGGGCCCATCCAACTCAGACCTCCAGTCGCCTCCGAGACGAGGGACGGTAGGGGGAGGGAGCGAGGAACTTTCTGGAAACCACGCGGCAGCAGACACTGTCGGTTCGTCTCTGGACCATGGCTGCCATCCTTCGTTTTGGCTGTGATTCGCCCTGCCGGGCATGAGACTTGTTTCCCAATCCAATCGCAGGCGCCAGGGGCGAGATCCCTGCCGCCGATGAGCGGAACGTGTGAACGGCCCGATACGCACACACGAATACGCACACGCACTCACACACACACATACACACACACACGCGCACATACACGCACGCACGCACGCACGCGCACACACACATACACACACACAAATACGCACGCACACGTACCCCCCTCCCACACACACACACCCACACACCCACATACACTCTCTTACTGGCACATACATACAGACACACACATAGACACACACACACACGCACCACACACCACCCACACACACACCGAGGGCTGCAATCGCCGTGGCCCAGAGTGTCCTCGAACTGCTTTAAAATCATTCGCGGTGCCCAAGCCAGAACAGTATTTCAGCTGTGGGCGCCGAGAGTGCGTTGAAGCACAGAACACGAACTCATAGTCTAATAGCACAATTCGCAACACTTATCAGTCATCGTGACAGTCGTAGCAGCAGTAATTGGGGCTGGTAGTGTAGTGTATAAGTCGGCAGTGCAAGGTCTTGGTATGTAGCTTTGGGTACCTTGTCTAGACAAGAGGCTGCGACAGGCTGCAAATCTGTCAGTAGGTGGTGGCGGCAGTGTGAGTTGCATTGTTAGTAGCAGTTTGAGCTGTAGTCTCATAACTAGCAGCACTAGCAGCATTGTTCGGCCGCGGCGGCGGCAGCATGCGCAGGAGCAGGAGCAGTCGAGCCGTGAAATGTGCAAGGTGCAATTGTGGTTGTATTAGCAGTGGTGGCTAGCATTCGCAGTGGTAGTAGCAGTACGATCGGTGCCTCCGCGCCGCTGGCCACCAGGTCAGCCAGGGCCGCTGCTTCCCAGTCTGAGTGACAGTGCTCTTCGTTTAATATGATGATGATGTCGAATGATCTTCCCGCTTTGCCTGTCGCCTCTGTGCTCGCAACCTCGTCTTACTCGAGGTAGCTACACTCAAATGTTCTCCGAGCCTCGCCGCTCTTCGTCATTCGCTGAGGTGGCGCCTCGGCCATCGTTTGTGCTGTATGTCCAGTGGGTAGCTGTGATCCTCGACAAAGCAGCTCAGCAAGGATCCTGGAGTGTCATCGAGTCGTTCATGCGTTCATGATTCCTCCCAGACTGGTCATTGGTTTTTCCATGGCCCCACGCGATGCTCCAACAGCGCTGCAAACCAGTGTCCAAGAGGCACTACCGAACAACGAGCTTCAACTTCTTAATTTTTCGGCGTTCCCAAGTTTTGACTTCATGACATCCCCGACGGCCCCGCCCCCAACCAACACCAGGCCATGACGGCCCCAGTTCAGACAAACATCGACCTGGAACAGCCCATGACGCCCCAGATACGGCCCCAGGTATGTTGCCATCATGGCCACAAGATGGCCTCATGTCGGCCCGCGACGAGATGAAGAGGTCATTGGGACTCTCCCGACACAGCTCGTCATCCTCCCTTTCCTCTCACCTGCTCACACCAGGAGCGGGCGAGTGGGGGAGGCGAATGCGCTCGCTCTAGTCTGTGCAGCCTGGGTTGTCTGACAAAATATCCTAACCGACAGCCGCCGTGTCCTACGGCGTGTTGCCCATGACGGCGGTGAACTGCATCATCAACTGGGACACTGGTTCATTCAATTCGGGGAGGAAGTGGGGCAGGAGGTGGCCAGCTTCACACCAGTTTCAGTCTTGTTTCAGTTGGACTCGACGTGCTTGTGTTTGGCATGTGCATGTTCTCGCAGCATTGGCTGGAGAGCGAAACAGAGGGGCTGGTGCTTTCATATACCTGTCGTCACTTGAGACGGATCGGTATGCGGGGCGATGGAGATGTAGGAGCGGGTTGGGGATGATGAGGAGGACGATGACGATTATGACGGTTGTGATGATGTTGTTGCTGCTGCTGGCGATTTGTATAAGAAACAGGATGAAATGGGATGTGTACGGGAGGAAAAGGAAGAAGTGGATCCAGAGAAGGAGTAAGAGGGCAGCAGGGTACGGAGGCGGAGGGCAGGACGAAGAGGGAGTGGAGGGAGAAACATGGGGGTGGACGATGATCATGATGATGAGGAGAAGGAGTGCCTGCGTGCCCAGTGTCGTTTTCGCATGTCTCATGTGGCACATCCTATGAGGCCTGCTCTTGCTCTTGCGCCTGGACGTATCATCGTGCTTGCTCGCATGCCGTACTTGAAGGCTTTGTTGTTGGCATGCCCAACTGAAACGGACAACACATATGCACGCGTGCTGAAACCCTGCACACATGTCTGCTCTGTCTATGTATTACTCGCTTGCTTTGTTTGCTGTCCAAACCGGTAATAGCATACTCGCTCATCATGTTATTGTTTGTGTTCGCTTTCGCATTTGCTTGTGTGCTTGCTTGCGTGTTATGGTGTGCTGACAGGTGATTGCAATCTTTGACGCTTCCTGCATCCTCTGATGCTTCTGGGAGCTGCAGAGTTTGAGAAGGTTGAGGAAGGGAGAAGGAGGAGCAGACCGAGAAGGCACAGGAGGAGGAACATGATGAGGATGATGAGGAAGGAGAAGCCGGAGTCGGAGTCGGAGCTGGAGTCGGAGAGGACGATGTGGATGGAGAGATGAGGGAGAGAGGAGGCGGAAGAAGAGGAGGAGGAAGATGAAAAGGAGGAGGATAGTGAGGAGGAGGTGGAGGAGGAGAATGAGGAGGAGGTGGAGGAGGGGGAGGAGGAGGAAGGAGGAGGAGGAGGAGGAGGAGGAGGAGGAGGAGGAGGACCAGTGTGCACCCAGGGTGCATCAACGATGTTGCAATACATTCTCTCTCAAAGTTCCCACCTCAAATGCCCCTATAAGGACCTGTATCCACTGCGGCAAGTGGTCCATGAGAAGGTAACCGTCGGAGAGCCCCCAGTCGTGCCAAAAAAACGCAGTTCACGGGTTTTCGGCGTCACGAGTCGGCGTGACGTGCTGCGCCCGAACAATCCCAAATCGTGCCAGAACGCCGTCCCTGGGATGTCAACACCACGAGTCAAACATATCGCGGAGTCCTGACAGTCCTAAAGCGCTCCGTAGCCATGTTGGCTCAAGACTCCTGCACTTGGGGGCTCCGCGCCTCCGTGCCAAAACGGGATAGCTCTGTTCCCCGAGCTTGTTTCCAGCTTTCGCCTGGTCCGCCTCAGGCAGAGGTCCAGTGTGGTCCGCCCCTCGCTCGGCCAGCGTACCCCTGTGAGCTCCTGCTGGAACACCCGCATGCGATGGGCGACTCTTCTGACAGCGACCGTAGCGAGGGTGGTGCTGTCAGCCACAGCCGCAGCGGCGGTTCGCAATCGCAGCGTCGGCCACCACGCCAGCGTCACCGCCGTGACGAGAGTCGTGGAGGTGATCGTGACGAGCGCCGAGGTGGTGAACGGGACCGCGATCGTGGTGGAGGTGGGCGCCGCTCCGAGCCTCGGGCAGATGATCTTGGAGCCGATCCCCTGGGGGCCAGGGGCCCATGGGCTGGAGGCGCCCCCGCTGCCGCCGCCGCTCAGTCAGCTGATCACCCGTCCCAGGTCCAGCACGCGGTGGCCGGCATCTCGCAGTTCGGCACGTTCCCGTCGCAACCGGTGGATGGCGCTGGCACTGCTGCCCCCACGGCCGCTGCCGCCCCCGCCGCCGGCACGCCCACTGGCGGCATGGGCACATCTCCGTCGCTCGAGGATCAGATCCAACGCCTCGTTGCCAACCAGTTCGGAGCGGCCCCAGCCTCCATCGAGGCCAATCTGTCGGCGTCTCGGTCGACGATGGTCACGACCAGCATCCAGTCCATGCAGGGCTCGCTACAGGCGGGCATCATCCTGTCAATGCAGTCACAACTGGCACCAGTACATCAGAAGGACTCGGAGCTCGAGAGGGAGCTCCACGTCTACCGCGAGCAGTCCAGCAAGCTCGAAAAGGAGCAGAAGCATATCAGGGAAACTGTCAAAAGATGGAGGAGCTTCTCTCGATGGCCGAGTCCAGGACCCCCGCCTTCACGCTGCAGCAGCTCGCGGAGTGGGATCGCCCTCCCGAGCCCACGGTCTTCTCGTGCGGCTCGCCGTCAATCTTCACGAGGGCCGAGCTCAAGACCGCCCTCTCGCCATGGTTCCGCGACGCCGGAATCGACACCGCCTGCCTCTCGGTCGTTGGTGGCGACGCCCCGAACCAGCGCTTCAACATCCAGATCGCCGGAGGTGCGGAGGCTCCCGCGCGTGCTCTGGCCCTCACTCGCAACCGTAAGGATGGCGGCCGCTGGCGTGATTTCCAAGTCAATCAACGCTGCTGGCCAGCCCCAGCCGCTCTACGTCAGCGGTGACAAATCACCAAAGGACGTTCGCCGTGAGATCCAATTCAAGAAGCTACACACTATCTTGGCCACTGATCGCCCCGATATCAACTGGAAGGTCAACCGCAGCACAGGCACCATCTCTGCAGAGGCCGTCCCCGTCTGTGAGTTTCAGGTTGGCGCCATGGACGAGCCCACGAAGATCTTCTGGAACCCGCACACGATTCAGAACTTCGGCCTGGTCCACATCAAGTACCGGACTCAGTTCGCCAACCTATTCGCCCACACAGGAGAAGCTGCTACTTCAGGATGGCATCTTTGACGATCGTTGGCGCCCCTGGGCCATCGCTTCGGCGGCCTCGCGTGCTGCTGCCGGTTTTCATATTGTCTCTTGGTATGTTGTTTCGCTCCTCTGTTCACGCAAACATCCTCGCATGAAGAAGTTTCGTCACTCGCTCCGTTCCACAGGCAGCAAGCTGCACTCTGTCTGCCAAAGGTTCGAGGATCTCGGCACTCCCGGAGGAGACACTGAAGCAGATCACATCGAACTACCACATCCACTCCTCGGCCGCCCGTCTACGCGACGACGGTTCTCGGGCTGGCTTTGGCGGCGTGGCTGTTTTAGTTCCGCTTTCTTGCTCAGACGCCATCGCCGCTGTACCTCCTGCGGACCGCCCGCAGCAATGGCAGGATCTCATATTACTTGGGCGAGTTCAACTTGTACACGTAATGCACCCTACTACGGGCAAAGCCTTGCGCATCATGACTGTCCACAACTTCGACCTCTCCCAGCAGCAGCTCGCGCGGGCCGCGGGAGCGTGGCACTCTGCCGCATGCTGGGCGGCCGAGCTGGTCGAGGCTCGCATCTTCGCCGCCATTGGGGACTTCAACTTGAATGCCGCCGCCACCGCCTCCTACGTTCGCCCCGAGGCTGGACAGGCCACCCGCACGGCTACACGTCACAGACAACGCCCTCGGCAGTGGCAGGACATGTTCGACGACCAGATGGTTGAGATCACGAGCGAGATGCCAACTCGCTACTCGAGGGCCACTGAGACGGCTACGTGCATCAAACAGGCTTTCGTCTCTTTGCCCGCCCAGTACCTCGAGCGGCTTATCTGCGACTTCGAAGTTCACCGAGGGGCCGCGCACTATGCCGATTGGCGCCTGAGTGATCATGCAGCCGCGGTCTCGCGCATACGGCCGCGGATAGCCATCGAGTGCGACGAGCAGAGCATCCCCAAGCACATCTTCAAGGCCCCGATGTACGCCGCGACGCTGGACACCTTGATGGGCGCCCTGGACCTAGTCACCCTTCTTCCCGAACAGCGGCTTTCGGAGACGAAAGGCATGATGAAGGAGGCAGCCGGGCTCACCCGGAATGCGCTCTCCAAGCTCCCCCTGGGCACGGAGAAGGGCTCTTCCGAGACGCTCGAGTCGCGGAGGCTCACCATGCGGAGCACTGCGCGAGCGGCGTGGCGTCAGGGCGGCTGGATCGCTCTGAACTTGATCCGGAACTGGGGCAACGCCATCTCGAGGTGGTCGAAAATGGTGCCGGGAGAAACCCCGCCCTAAGGCCCCTCAGGGCGGGGTTTTCTTCAACCGCATCTTCTGCCCCTCCATCGTCCGCCGCCGTCCTCCTCGTCGACGTGATCAGCTTCGAGCACGACTATCATGACCTCAACCGTCGCTGGCGTGAGCGCCAGGTCCTGCAGGCCGCATGGAGGGTCAAGCAGAACGAGAGCCCCGAGCAGACTGAAGTGCTACAGCGCTGGGAAGCGAATGCACGCAGGCGCGCAGCCTTGTGGGCCCCCCTTCCGCAAGCGCCTCATCTTGAACGGCCTGCAGATCCACTCCGGAGGCCCCGACGGCCCCGTTGCCCGGCAACCCGGCAACATCGCCGACGCCCTCCTGAAGCACTGGGCCCCCGTCTTCCTGGGCACAGAGGCCGATGCATTTGCCATCGACGAGTTTCTCGACCGCGCGATGCCTGGCATGCCGCCCGTGGTCCTCGCAATTCCCTGCTTGGAGCAGATGCGTGCCGCTTTTCGCCGGGCGAGGCGGTCTGCTCCAGGGTTTGACGGGTTGCCTGTGGAGGCGTGGCTTCCACGCCTCCGTGCAATGGATCACGTCTACACTGTGATGCTGAAGCTGTTCGAGGGCGCGATCATGGGACCTGTCTTGAATGCCAGCGATTTCCCCTTCCTCCCGAAGGGCTCGCCCGAGGAGGGCCGCAGCGACTCGGTGGACTGCGTTCGCCGGCCGCAGCAGACCATGCCGCTGAGCCTCAAGAGCCAGGACTCGAAGGCCATCGCCTCGGCCATCAAATGGAATCTCAAGCGCGTGGCCGAGTCGGCCGCCGACGAGGTCCAGCAAGGCTTCATCTCGGGCAGGGCGCTCATTAAACACATCCTTCTCATGGGCGCGGAATTCAGGATTGCTTCGATGGGCCCGCAGGCCGCGGAGAACCATCCAGCTTTCATCAGCTTCGACTTCTCTTCGGCTTTTGCGAGCCTGAACAGAACGTATCTGTGCAGAGCTCTGGAGCGTTTCATAATCCCTCTCGGCTACAGGCGTGCCGTAGCTGGTCTATACTCCCACGTGGTAGGCTATGTCAAAGCGGGAGGCAAACGTGTGAGTGAGATCCCAATCCTCTCGGGCGTGGCCCAGGGGTGCCCTCTCAGTGGCACTTTGTGGACACTTGGGCTTGATTCCTTCCTTCGTCTCCTCTCTCGGGAGCTCCCCACTTGTCAGCTTGGTTCTCTCGGAGCCTGCGCGGACGACATCGGCGCGGTCCTTCGCGCCTTGAAGACGATTCGCGTCCTTGCGCCCCACTTTCTCCAGCTCCAGAAAGTAGCGGCACTATCTCTGCAGGCCGTCAAGTGTGTGATCGTTCCCCTCTAGACCGACCTTACAGATGAGGTCAAATCTGTGGTCCAGGCAGAGCTCTCCCGGCGGGCGCCCTGCTGGTCTCAATTTCTGGCCGCCTCGCAAGCGAAATATCTCGGAGCCCTCCAAGGCCCGGGCGCGACCCTCGACAGTGAATGGGCTGTCCCGTTCCATACGTGGCGCAGCAGGTGCATTGAGCTCGGTGCTCTTGCCTGTTTCGCTGGCGTATCTGCCAGATTGTACAACTCGTCGGTCTTGCCCTGCCCGTCCCATGTGGCGCAGTTTACCCCATCAGCAACGCCATGAGGAAGAAATAGCTGTGGGGCCTCCATAAGACCTTGCACCTTCCGCCCAACTCTTTCGCTCTCTCTCTGAGCTCCTCTCTCTCGGCACGTGGCCCCCCTTCCCCGTCCCCGTCTCGCTCTTGTCCACTGCCATGGCTTGTGCCTGGCGCTGTGCTTCGCTCGCGCTCGATTCCTTTTGGGGCCCCCTTCGCCGCCGTTTCAGGGACGCCGCGGAGGCCTCAAGTGCTGCCGGGGGCCTCGGAGTAGTCGACCTCGTCCAGGGTAGCTGGTGCGCCCCATGGTGGCAGCGTCGGCAAGCGATTGTTCAATACTATGAGCAGCTTCGCTCCGCCGCGCCGATGCCGCACCCCCCTCTCTCCTCTGAGTCGTTTTGCCTCGCCCAGCGCCGGGCGCGAAGCGCCGTGCGTGAGGCCGCCCCGGAGGGTCGTCGGCCCAAGTTGCAAAGACTCTATACGCGTACCTTTGCGATTTTTGCCTATCCCGATAAGCTTGAGCTCTTAATTGGGCGTCGCCTGCGGTCTTGGTTTGATTGTCCTACTCCACGGCGCATGAGAGCGAGATGGGACCTGGTGCGGGAAATCCTGTGTCGGGCTCCTCCGAGCGTTCGCTGGCCGTACCTCAAGGCGATTTTTTTTTGGGATGGACCGCCACGGACCGAATGCACGCTACAGACACGTTATGGAGCTGTGCTTATGGGTGTTCCCACACCATTCGCATAGCGCACCATTCGAAGTGCCCGCGTCTCACCTACCTCGGTTGTCGTCCTCGTGCTGTCGTCTCGCCGTGCCCCCTCCTCCGTCTAGGGCTTGGGCCCCCTGTGCAATATACCGCGTTTGACTTCACCCGGGAAAATGCAATTCCAGCAGCAGCTCTCAGCTTCTATATTTAGCACGTTGCTAAGGACATCGCCTCGCATCAAGACGGGCGCCCCTTACCTCTACCGCAGCAGCTAGATGCCCTCAAAGCGGCATTAGCCAACCTGCCAACCAATGACTCGATTTTACCCTTTCCGCCCAAAGCGGCTAGGCCATGCAGCTGGCTTAGGCCGAGGCGTCGAGGTTGAGTCGTTGACGAACTCTGCGGAAGGTACTGGCGCTCCTCCTCCTCCTCCTCCTCGTCCTCCACGTCCCCCTCCTCCCCCTCCTCCTCCTCCTCCTCCTCCTCCTCCTCCTCCAGTTTTCGGCTCGCGAGGAGCTGCCTCCCCCCCTTGGGCGCCTGCGGGGCAGGCGAGGGGGATAGGCTCCTGGCGCGCGCCGAGACCAGCGCTCGCGACGGCGGCGGCTCCGCGGGAGACTGCTGCCCATCATCGAGCGCGACTGCAACGCAAGGAGGACAGGCTCCTCCTCCACGCCTGGTCGGGGCGCACGACCCCTGCGCCGGTTGCCAGGCTGCGCGGCGCGGCCCAGAGGCTGGACGCCCATCGCGGCTCCTCTGCAGGGGCGATGGCGCCCGCGCCGCCGATGGCGAGAGTGCTGCGCGGACCCCGCGAGCCTGTGTGGGGCTGCCAGTGTGGGAAGAACAACAACTGGGCGTGCCGCATCGTGTGCTCCTGCGGGCGGCAGGCGTCTCAGAAGGTCGTCAACGCCGCCAAGGAAGCGGACCAGGAGGCACGGGACAAGAAGCCTTCACAGAGGGCAGGCGGCACAGGGCTCGTGCGGAAGCCTGCCCCATGGTCCAAGGAGTACGGCCTCACGGAGAAGCAGATCCGCGAGCTGGTGCTGCAGTGCATCTCCCAGCAGGCTGGCAGCCCCAAGTGGACCCCTGCGTCTACGTCACCAGCGTCTTCAGGAGTGGGAGCTGGCAGCAAGGAGCAGACGCAGCAGGGGCAGGGCAATGTCCAGCAGCGCACGGAGCTCCAGGCGAAGATCAATTTCCACGAGAAGTGCATCAAGGAGTGCAAGATCGTGGAGGCAGAGGGCGGCCCAATTCACCTCCTGCACCAGCGGGCTCTCGACGTCCTTCGGCAGCAGGCGCGTGAATTGCGCCCCCCAGGCGCTGCATGCAAGGCCTCGTCCCAGAAGCTCGCGAGGTGCATGCAGCAGCTGGGCCGCTTCACCAGCGACCTGCAGGGCCTCGAGGCGCAGCTGGCGGCTACCCAGCGCAAGATCCAGGACAAGCAGGAGGCCATCGCTGCAAAGCATGCTGAAGTGGAGGTCCTGCGCAAAGAGAATGCAAAGCACGAGCAGACCATGCAGGCCGCACGGGGTGAGAAGCCCAACCCAGTCATCAAGGAGGAGGACTTGGTGGGTTTCGACCTCGCCGAGCAGCTCGACGACGGCGCAAAGGAGGCCCTCGAGCAATTCAAGGCGAGCCCCCATTTCGACAAGATCCAGGCGGCCCTCCGCAAGCAGGCGGCAGAGAAGCTGGCTACAGCCATGGCTGAGGAACCTGGTGCTCATGCTCCTCATGCTGAGGGCGGTGGCGCAGGAGCAGCCGACGGGCAGCCAGCTCGGGATGACGAGGACATGGACGAGGACGCTGACGGCGACGCCCAGCCTCGAGGAGGTGATAAGCGCGGCGCCGCCTGGGTGGAGCTGGTCAAGGATGACGTCGGCGCCCTCTGGCAGCAGCTCCTCAGCAGCGGGCAGCAGCCGCCTTCGGACTGGACCAAGGAGAAGCTGGACGACGCGTTCACGCAGGTCCAGAACAGCAAGCACCGCAGAACCGCGGCAGGCTCCCTGGGCACAGGCACGCTGCCTGGGTAACCCGCCCTTGGTCAGCGGGCTACTGGCCGCCAGCGCGGGCGCAAAGCAGCTACATGTGCCAGCAGCGGTCACTGTCACGCACACCTTCGAGACCTTCAACGCCAACCAGGGAAAGCTAACCCTCCAGAAGCGGCTGCGAAGGTCAACAGCTATGGTCATCATGGCCCAGGAGATCGGCTACGGCATCGATGACTGCGAGAGCCTCTCTTCATGGGCAACGGCACGTGGCTGGCAAAGCCTCATCGTGCCAGGGCTGCCCTCACGAGGGCATCTCCCCTCTGCAGGCCTGGCAGTGTTTGCCAGGGAGGGGATCGGGCTGCGCGGGCCCACGTACCCCGGCGACGCCCCGCCCAGACGTGCATGCAGCGTCAACGAGACCATCTCGCACGGCACCGAGCTAGTCCGCGGCAGGGCTCAACACGTCGTCGTGGAGCTGCCGAACTGGCCGCCGCTCAACGTCGTCAACGTCTACCTCCACACAGGGGAGGGCATGAGCAGCCGCAACGCCAGCATCCTCATGACGGTGGGGATCGCGCTCGCGGGCCAGAGGCACCCTGGCATCATCGGCGGCGACTGGAACATGGACGTACAGGTTGTCAAGGACTCTGGTTTCCCCGTGCACGCGCAGCTGGAGATGGTCACCCCGAGGCACGCGACTTGCAGAACAGCGGCATCGGTCTCCACCATCGACTACTTCGGGCTAACCACGGGCTCCATGCGCATGCTAGCAGCTTGCAAGGCCGACTTGACCTGGGCAGTAAAGCCGCATCGACCAGTTCAGCTACAACTGACAGCGGAGGGCACCAAGCTCAGGTACCTCACCTACGTCGGAGGCGCGAAGATACCAGCGCAGACTGTGCACGGCCCATTCCTCGAGGAGAGCAGCTGGTCCCTGGAGCGCAGCTTTGCTGAGCAGGCGCTGATTTTGGCCAAGGAGGCGCCCGCTGCTGTCGCCTGGCGCTTTCTCTCGAAGGCTTGGGGCCGATGGGCGACCAGAGCGGCCTCGAGGCTCGGGCATCTCACAGCTACGGAGATGCGGGCCAGCGCCTACGCTCGCCCGCTTCAAGCCAAGTGGGTCGAGCGTGAGCACCAGGTCCTCACGGAGGAGGAAGTGCAGGCAATCGCGGATGGATGGAAGTGGCCGCAGGATTGCCTGGCGGGCCTCTCCACTGCGAAGGCGAAAGCCAGGACACCTGAAGGCCGACAGGTTCTCGACAACGAGGTGCAAGGCTTCCTCACTGGTGACTACTGTGGCCAGAACCTCAGCGCGCGGCTTGACGCATCTGCGCGGCAAGCTCGGCAGCTAGCGCAGAGGAATTTCAGCAGTGAGGACATCATGACTTTCTCGGAAGACATTTAAGAGGATGTCAAATTCGCCATGCAGCAAGCGAACAAGGAATCTTCGAAGCGCTGGAAAGAGTGGTGCGACGGGGCCTGCGCTGGCGGAGCGAGGAAGCTTCACAAGGTCACGCGAGTACGAGAGGTTCAGGCCCCCACTACGGTCAATGACTCAGAGAACGGCATCACAGGGCACCCGCACTTCGTAGTCAAGGATATGGAGGATACGCACGCAGCGCTGTGGAAGGCGGTGAAGGAGGCCCCCCAGGCGTGGATTCCTGACAGGTCGACCCTAGAACGACCTTCACCAGAGGAACTTCGGCGAGCATCACGTACTTTCAGCATCACGACCTCCAGCAGCCTGGACGGCCTCCACCCTACGCACCTGGAGCACCTCAGCGACGACGCGCTGGAGGGCCTGTGCGACATCTTGCTGGCCTGCGAGGCGCTGGGCCTCTTCCCCGTCCAGCTGACGTGGATGGTGATGCCGATGTTGCCAAAGGCCGCTGGAGGCCACAGGTTGATCATCCTGTATTCCATGGCCTACAGAGTCTGGCAACGACTCCGCAAACCTGCCCTTCGACCTCTACAAGAGGCCTTGCGTAGGCCATACTGGGCGGCGGCCAAGAACAGAAGCGCTATCGACAGTGCCTGGATCCTGGCGGCGGATGCGGAACAGAATGTAGAGGCAGGGCGGCACACGGCCACAATCATCGCCGACTATAGCAAGTACTACGAGCTCATTCCCCTGGACGAAGCAAGGGGTAAACTGCTGAGGCTCGGTATGCCAGTGGCGATGGTTAAAATTGTGTACAACCAGTGGCGAGGGCCACGTGTGATACGTCTTCACCAGCATCATGGTGCGCAGCCACGGCATGCAAAGTTCGGCCTTCCAGCAGGAGATGGCTACGCAGACGTGGTCAGAAAGGCGCACGCCATCGAGCAGTACGACGTATGCGTCACGCTCCACCCGCTGGTCAGGTTCGCGTCCTACATCGACGACACCTCCCTAGGCATCAACGGGGCCACCAAGGAGAACGTCATCCTGCAAGCGGTCGCGGCGGGCAATGCCTTTTTCAAGGTAGCTAAGAAGCTCGGCGCCCGCCTCAATGATAAGCTGGCGGTGGTGGCCAGCTCAGATGATATTGGGAAGGAAGTGGTGCGGCAGCTGAAGTTACCCACAGATATGAATCGCAGTCGGGCAACCTACCTGGGCACGGACTTCGCGGGAGCACGGAGAAGGCGAGGGAAGCTCCTACGCGCCAAGCAGCAGGCGCGCCATAAGATCTACAAGCAGAGGCTGCGCAAGCTGGGCAGATTTCGACATCGACTTCCAGGACAGCAGACGCAGCGGACGGCCAAGATCTTCCGAGCTGGAGCTCGACCAGCGGCCACCTTCGGCGTGGAGATCAACGGGCTCACAGACAGGGAGCTCCACAAGCTGCGCACGGACTTCGGCAAGTTCAGCAGACCCTGTCATGGGGGCGTCTCGGCCTCGGCCAAGGTAGTGCTCCTAGGCGACCCCACGTTGGCGATTGCAATGGCGCCAGTGCTGCAGTGGTCGCGCATGGTCTGGATGGCAGTATCGCAACCTGAACAAGCACCAGTACCTCTGGCACTACTTACGACGTGGTGGAGAAGAGCGGTGGAAGAGCCCGGGGTATGCAGCTCGTGGGGAATGACCCGCGGGCCGCTCCAACGAGCTGCCCTCTCGTTGGCGAGGGCAGGATGGACAGCAACCTCGGCACTAAGGTGGCATAACCATCGAGGCGACCTGGTTTTTGTGGAGCAGCTCACCCCAGGACTACTGCTCCAGATGTTGCAGCAAGGCGTTCAATGTCAGCATGAGCGAGACCTAGCGAACAAGCTCGGACTAGGAGAGGGCAAGCGCGCCACCTTCGACATCCTAGCCCCCATGGTCTCCCTGCGAAGCAAGCGGTACACGGCGCACCAGAAGTTCTGCATCATGAATGTCGCGTGCAGTGGCGTCTGGACAAAGACGAGAGCCCAGCAGCGTGGATACTACACGGATGGTGGGTGTCCCTGTGGAGCCCCCGATTCTCTCGTGCACCGACTTCTTGATTGCACAAGACCTGAAGTTCAGCAAGCTCGAGCCGATGCAGAGGTCCCCCAAGTTTTCCTCGACGAGCTACGTCAGCATGCAGACGAGCCTGGGTATATCGAAGGCATAGTTGGATATGCTTGTGCTGATGTTCCGACAATGAGTTTGGGCACAACCAGCGTTATCCTTGACGGCCAAGGGGTTCCAGTTCCTGATGAGCAATGTCAGGAACCTGAGCAGATGGCAGCCTGCTTTCTCAGGGAACAGGACGCGAGTATGGAGGTCGCCACCGATGGCTCATGCACCAAGCCGCCCATCAAGGAATTCCAGCGAGCAGGGTGGAGCCTCGTCCTGCTCGATCCCCGCTCAGACAGGCCGCTGGCGACCATGCACGGAGCTGTACCTGCCTCCTTGCCCCAAGAATCGGCTGTCGGAGAGCATCTGGCGGTGGCCTTCGTGTCGCAGGTTGCGGACCGACCATGCACCGTCCACGCCGACTTCAAGGGCGTTATCCACTTGGGAAACAAGCAGAAGGAGCTGCAGCTGAAGGCCAGGACCCCCTACGCGTGCTTCGCCCACTTCGCGCAATCGCTCGACGGCTTCACGTACGTGCAGCAGTATGCCCACGTCAAGGCGCACCGCTCTGGGGACGACTACGCAGCGCTCTCCGACAGCCAGAGGAGGGTCACGGACGCGAACATCGTGGCGGACCTCAGGGCCAAGGAGGCAGCGGCGATCCACCCCGCCCCCGAGCAGGAGATAGTGGAGGAGATGCAGAAGGGCGTCGACAGAATCAGCCAGATTGCGAAGCTGATTGCCCACGTCATGCCCATCTTCGACAAGGACGACCAGCTCAGGTGGACCAGGAGAGCACCGACCCTGCGGCGGGCAGCGAGCACGAGGAAAGCAACATGGCACCAATGGCAAGATGGCGAGCTGGGCGTGCAATGCATCACCTGCCTACAGATGCACATGCCAGGGCAGCCACTTCCCCTCGCGGGGTGCCCTGGGACGCCCACTTTCCTGCTGGACCATCGGCGCAACCCCAACGGCCACAAGCTGGTAGCGGTCAACCAGAAGGGCACCTTGGACACCTTGGAGAGCGACGCGAAGGACACCTACAGGCCAGTGTTCATATGTGTGAAGTGCGGGGCTTGGGCGCTGCAGCGGCGCAAGGCCAAGTTACGGCAGCCTTGCGTAGCTGCCACCACCAAGGGCCTCGAGGTCCTCCACAACATGAGGCGCGGTGTCGGTCCTTTCAAGAAGCTGAAGAGGTTTATCGACCGCACCACCCCGCTTAGGCGGCTGGAGGCGACGAGCGAGGTACACACCACCTTCACGAAGGTCGACATCCTCAGCGGCACCGACGTGGCGGCGCCTGTGGCAGGGTTCGAGAGCAGGATGGCCGCACTCCACCAACGAGTGCGCGAAAGGGCACAGTTTTGGTGTGATGAACAGGAGATGCGAAACACCATGTTCGGGCACGCGGTGGCCAGAGGAGACTTCCAGCAAGAGGCAGGTCGCGGAGCTCGACGGGGTAGGCGCGCTGGGGCGCGCCTCAGGGGTGCTCAAGGAGCTGCTGCTGCTGGTGGACCCAGCGCCACCGCCAGCTCGGGGCAGCGGCGTGAGGCCAAGCAGGGCGTCGCCTCCTCGGCCGCGGCGGACTTCGTGGAGCACATCGAGGAGTATGCGGCTGCTGGGGCTGCTGGCGCGGGGGCGCTGCGCGGCTCAGCGGCGACCCTCGACGGCTCGGACGCGCTGGACGAACAGGTCGTGGACCCGCTGCGCGACGACGAGCACGGCACTCAGGCGGCAGTCGCTTGGGAGGTGCGCGGCATGGGCACGGACTGCTTCGACGGCTCGGCCGCGCTGGACGTCCAGGTCGAGGGCGCGATGGACGACGACGAGCACGACGCCGAGGCGGCAGCTGCTGCAGAGGTGCTCGGCCTGGCGATGGACCTCGACAGCTCGAGCGCGCTGGACGACGGCCTCCTGGGCGCGCGGGGGTTCGGCGCTGAGGATGCCGTTGCTGGGGAGGCAGGCAGCTCGCTGGCAGTCATCGATGGCTCGGGCGCGCTGGACGACGACATCAAGGGCGCGCTGGGCGGCGCTGTGCACGACGCGGAGGCCGCAGCTGCGGGGGCGGCAAGCGGCCTGTCGGCGGGCGTCGTCGGCTCGCACGCGCTGGACGTCGCCCCCGTGAGCGCGCTGGGCGACACCGCGCACGGCGCCGGGGCGGCTGCTGCGGGGGCCGCGAGCGGATCGGCTGCGGCAGGCGGCGCCTCGGACGCGCTGGACGGCAACGCCGCGGCGGCGCTGGGCTCGCTGGGTTTCGCTGAGCGCGTCGCCCGTCTCCTGGCGGCGGCTGGCGCGCGCGAGCAGCAGCCCCCAGGCGCGGCCGCACCCAGCCTGGGCGAGTGCGACGGCGGCAGCGCCTCCACTGCAGCCGAGGGCAGCGGGCGCGGCGCTGAGGCGGCCGCAGCGGGGGCAGTGCGAAGGCCGTCGGCCACGTACCCCCCTCTGCGCCACGGGCACGCCTGGGAAAGAGTCCCCGCCCTCGGCGGTTGGCCAGGGCCCTGGGATCCTCAGGCCGCACCGAGCGTTCGAGGGCAAGGACGTGGTCACGGCGGCGTGATCGACGACCACGTGGCCGAGCTGGACGGCGACCGCCGTGGCCCGCTCGGGGGCCCCGAGCACGGCGACGAAGGTGCTGCTGCTGGGGCATTGCCGCGGGCGGCCAGGGCCAGCGCTGACTCCGAGGAGTCGAGGGCGAGCGCGGAGGCCAGGGCAGCCGCCTTCAAGCAGCTCGTCGCGCTGGCGCGGACGTCGTGAGGCCCGTCGGCAAGTTCGTGCTCCTCATCTGAGGAGGCAGGCCAGGCGGCCGAACCCTGACTTCAGGGATCGTCATCCTCCTCCTCCTCCTCCTCCTCCTCCTCCTCCTCCCCTTCCTCCTCCTCCTTCTCCCCCCTCCCCTTCCTCCTCCTCCCCCTCCACCTCCCCTTCCTCTTCCTTCTCCTCCTCCTTTTCTGGGGCTTCGACGATACGAACCCTTGAAGCTATTGCGAACAGTGTGCGCGGCTCTGAAGCGAGGGCCACCGTTTTAAAGCATGAGTGCCCTTCACCCTTGAAGCTGTTGCAAACATTTGAGACAACTATGTGGGGCTCTCAGGCGAGAGCCATATGCAAGGCGAATGTGCGCGGCGCCAAAACGAGGGCCACGTGTTCAAAACGGCCCGCCCTCCATCAATGAAGCTGTTGAGGAGCTCACACTTCATGGTCATAAAGGGCGAGGAAGTCTCAGGCGCAGCGCCTGGCACGCCCGACTGACAGTGATGGAGGTGGAGGAGAAGGGGGGGGAGAAGGAGGAGGAGGTGGAGGAGGAGATAGATGCGGGTAAGGGGGGGAGGAGGAGAAGGAGGAGGAGGAGAAGGAGGAGGAGGAGGAGGAGGAGAGGAGGAGGAGGGGGAGGGGAGGGGGAGGAGGAGGGGGAGGAGGAGGAAGGAGGAGGAGGAGGAGAGGAGGAGGAGAGGAGGAGGAGGAGGAGGAGGTGGAGGTGCAGGAGTAGGAGGAGGAGGAGGAGGGGAGGAGGAGGAGGAGGAGGAGGGGGAGGAGGAGGAGGAGGAGGAGGAGGAGAGGGAGAGGGAGGAGGAGAGAGGAGGAGGAGGAGGAGGAGGAGGAGGAGGAGAAAGGGGGAAGATCAGCAGGATGAGGAGGATGACGAGGAGGAGGAGAAGGAGTAGGAAGACTAGGAGATTGAGGAGGAGGAGGAGGAGGAGGAGGAGGAGGAGGAGGAGGAGGAGGAAGAATGCGAGGTGGAGGAGGGCTACGCGGATCCTTTTTAGTGAGTCTTCTTGGGCCATCTCGGGGCACTCGTTCGGCCCTCTCGAGGGCCTCTTGGAGCACTCATTGGGTTGCACTTTTGGGGTGGTCTTCAGGCTCTTGTTTTTTTTGGGGAGGGCTTGGAGCCTGCTTCGGGCGCTTCTGAGCCCCATTGCACACACGGGGGGATCCCTTGAGCCCCCCCCCCTGGCGTCTTGGGGTCCCCTTAGGCTCCTCTTGGGACTCGTTGGGGCCATCTTGGGTCCATCCTGGGCCCCCAGAGGCACGGCACATCGGACGCAATACGGCGAGAACGTACAAACCAATGCTTGCCTAAGGTGTTGGTTGACTTTGGCGTCTGCGGGGGTTCTTTTGGAGGCTCCGAGAGTATTTGGAGACGCTTTGGGGGCTCTCGGAGGTATGTTGGAGGCTATCACGCACAACCTTCGACTATTTAGTGCCATCCGGGCCATCTTGAAGCCATCTTGGGCCATATTGCACGTTCCAGCCCCTTCGCCCCACGTCCAAAACCAGGGTAGAGGGTAGAGGGGAGAGGTTAAGTTCCCAGCGGGAAGGCCGCAAGTTGTCCCGCGCACCATACCACTCGCCTTCCCACGACAAGTCGCACCACAGTCTCAGCATAGGCAGGGGCCACCAGCGACAACCATCGGACAGCGCGATGCCCGCGAGGTGCGCCGTGCGTGCGATGCCCTCTTGGAGCGCTTGAGGGCCGTCTTGGGGCCTTTTTTGGAGGCTCTTGGGCGATCGTGGGGTCCTGTTGGGCCGACTTTGGGCCCTCGTTGGGGGCCTCATGGGCTGTCTTGGAGCTATCTTGGCGGCCTCTTGGCCCGTCTTGGGCGACCGGATACCCAAACAAGTGAGATCCTCCTAGTCCTTCAAACATCGAAGGGATTTTGTTCGCCTTCTCGGGCTCTCCTGGAGTGCCTCTTGGAGCCCTCCTGGACCGTCTTGGAAGCCTCTTGAGCCGTCGTACAGCCGTGTGGGAGCCTCTTATGCCGTCTTGGGTCATCTTGGGCCGTCTTGATGTCATCTTGGCTGTCTTGGAAGCCGTCTCGAGAGCCAGCTTGGCAGCCTTGAGGCCGAATGTAGCGCTGGAGAGCAAATTCATGGGAGGTTTTTTTTGTGAGGGGTCGGTGCCAAGGGGGGTGGGGCGTCGGCCCTGGACAACACGAAGACACCTCTCAGACATGTTCCAGACAACGGACGAGCACCGAGCATTTTCTTTGGGCGGAGGGCAAAGGGTGACATCTGAAACGCCGTTCCGATGGATTCTCGAGGCTTGAATCTGCAAAAAGTGGATCACAGGGCGGATTGATTTTCGAGGCGCAGACGAAGCCCATACGGATCTCACCGTCAAAGCCCTCCACCCTAAGAAGCTGCTCAGTGTAGGTCCGTGCGGTGTCGTCGCGGCGGCGACCCCCTGGCGCGTGGCGTTCAGGGCCGAGCGTCGCCGGTGGCCCAGAGTCGTCCATAGCACGGCGCGAGCCGGTGCTCGAGGCCTCCGCCGAGCGTTCAATGGTGGACCGATCTCCGCGCGGCGTCCGCGGACGGCGTGCAGGTGCACCGTCCCGCGCGCTGGCGCCTCCCCGAGGTGCCGTCGATCGCCTGCCCCTGCAGGCACGGTGCGGTGCATAGCTCTCCTCGGCGATCGCAGAGGGTGTGGCTACGCCGGGGTGTGGTTTGCTATCGGCCTCGTTGGGGCCTGGGGGGCACGACGCTGTCCTCGGCGGGCCTCCTCGGGGCGCGGGAGAGCTCTATCGAGGTCCCCGCGCGCCCCCCAGGGTGCCCCCCAGGATGGTCCCCAGGGTGCCGGTTGCAAACCACACCCTTTGCAAACCACACCCTTTGGAGTCGCCGACTCTTCGGACCCCCAAGCCAGCAGACCATGCACCGTACTGCGTGAGAGCGGGGCCCGAAGGGAGTCCAAACGTGGTGCGGTGCATGGGCGCCGCTCTCATACGGTGTCCGCCAGCGCGGGAGTCGTGACGGCACGAGCCTGCCGCACGCCATGAGCGGGCGCAGAAGTCAGCGGCTGCCCAAACCATCGGCCCCGCAGGCGATCCTGAACCTGCCGCCCGCGGTGCGCCCGGGGGGCGTATGAAAGCGGGGTGTCGCGCCACGGACCCCAGACCGCGAGCGCGCGGGTATGGATGTACTCGCCGCTCGTGACATGCTTTCTCCGAAATAGGATGAAAGAAACACTGCGTACACATAACACATTCGACGATCCGCGCGGATTTCTTGTATCGGCTCTGGGCCCCCCTGGCAGTACTTCCGGCGCCGCCCCTGGTGCGCTCCGCACGCCAGGGAGGCGGTACAAGCGCCGATCCGAGAAATCCGCGCGGACTTCTTTCTGTTTGAGCAGTTTGTTGCTCCTCCGCTTCCTCCCCCGCGACACCTCGCGCAGGTCCGCGGGGTCCGCGCCGCGTACTTCGCCAAGCACGTGCCGCCCAGGCAGCTGAACCGGGCCAGCCAGCTGGCCTCCTCCAGCGGGCTGGCAGGCGGCTGCCGCTGCTGTCTCCCCGTGCCCCCCTCCGCGCTCCGCCCCATGCCCCCTCGAGGGAAGGAGGAGGAGGAGGAAGGGAGAAGGATGGCATGTATGAGGATGGAGAGGGGAGAGAAGGAGGGGACGGAGGAGGAGGAGGAGGAGGAGGAGGAGGAGGAGGAGGGAGACGGAAGAAGATGGTGGAGGAGGTGGAGTAGGACGCGGAGCAGGAAGAGGAGGAGGAGGAAGACGAGGAAATGCAGTAGGAGAGGGAGGGCGGGAGGGAGGAGTTGGGATAGAGGAAGGAGTAGGAGAAATTTAGCAAGCGAGAATGTGATGAGGATTGAAAGTGTTACGTAGCTTGGGTTCGATTGGACGAGGAGGAGCATATATCATGACGATGACGATGACGATGACGATGATGCTGATGATGATGCTGATGATGCTGATCATGTTGCTGTTGTTGATGATGATGAGGATGATGATGATGACGATGATGATGATTCGGATGACGATACTGACCATGATTTTCATGATGATGCTGCTGCCAATGATGAGGATGCGAATAATGATGATTACTGTGATGACAATGCTGCCGATGAGCAGTGTGATGATGCTACTGATGATGATGGTGGCGGTAAGGATGATTATGATGATGCTGTTGATGATGATATGGAGACTGATGATGACCATGCCAATGCTGATGATAAGCATGATGTTGACGACAGTGATGGTGAGGATGATGATTCTAATGGGATGATGTTGGTCATGCTGCTAATGACTATGGTGGTGACGATGGTGATGCTGCCGGCGATGCTGCTGCCGATGATGTTGATCAGGTTAACGATAATGATGATGCTGTTGCTGATGGTAATGATGATGGTGATGATGATGCTGGTGATGATGATGATGATGATGATGACCCTGGCAACGCTTATGATGAGCATTCGGATGATGATGAGGAGGACTATGCGAAGGTTGATGACTGTGCTAGCGATACTGATGCTGCTGTTGAAGATGATGGTGACGGCGATTAGGATGATCTTGCTGCTGATGTTGCTGCTGATGATAATGATGATGCTGATGTTGGTGATGATGGGCACGATGCTGCTGACGATGACGACGACGATGACGATGACGATGACGAGGACGACGACGATACTGATGATGAGTATGAGCACGAGGATCATGATGAGGAGGATGATGATGATGAGCATGACGATGATGACGACGATAACGATGGTCATGATGATGGCTATGATGATGAGGCGATGGTGATGATGATGATGATGATGATACAGATGATAATGCTGTTGATGATGATGATAGTGATGATTCTGGTGAGTGTGGCGATGATGCTGCTGCTGATGTTCATGAGGTTGCCGATGATGATGACGATGCCGTCGATGGTGCTAAGGATAATGATGCTGATGATGATGATGCTTGTGATGCTGGCGCGGCTGATTATGATGATGATGATGATGATGATGATGATGATGATGATGATGATGATGATGATGATGATTATGATGATGATGATGATGATGAGGATGATGATGGTGACAATAATGTGGATGAGTATGATGAGCATGGTGATGATGACGATGATGATGATGCTGATGAGCATGATGCTGCTGCTGATGAAAATTGCTACGATGACGAAGATTATTGTTATGCTGATGCTGATGATGGTGGTGGTGGTGGTCATGGTGATGAGGATGCTGATGATGATCATGATGATGATAATGATCAAGATGATGCTGCTGCTGATGCTGCTGATGATGAGAAGAGCTGCTGACGTTGTTGTTGCAGCTGTTGTTGACGATGATGCTGCTGCTAATGATGATTCTGAGCGTGATGCTGATGTTGATGATGATGCTGCTGACGATGATGATGATGATGATGATGATGATGCCGTTGCTGATGATGATGATGCTGATGCTGATGATGAGGATGAGGATGAGGATGAGGATGAGGATGATGATGATGATGATGCTGATGATGCTGGCGATGGTGATGGTGATGCTGATTCTGATTATGATGCTGCTGATGATGATGATGATGATGACGATGACGATGACGATGATGATGATGATGATGATGATGATGATGATGATGATGATGCTGATGATGATGATGATGATGATGATGATGATGATGATGATGATGATGATGATGATGATGATGGGGAGGAGGAAATGGACGAGGACGAAGAGGAGGAGGCGGAGAATGTGCAGGAGGATGAGAAGAAGGCTTACAAGGAGGAGTGAGGAGGAGGCGGAGGAGGAGGAGGAGGAGGAGGATGAGGAGGAGGAGTGATGAGGAGGTAATGCAGGAGTTTGGGGTAGAGGAGGATGAGGACGACGAGGACGACGACGACAATTATAACGACGTAGCGGCGACGAGGACGAGGGAAGGACGAGGGGGATGATGATGATGATGATGATGATGATGATGATGATGATGATGATGATGATGATGATGATGATGATGATGATGATGATGATGATGATGATGATGATGATGATGATGCGGAGCAGGAGGAGAAGGAGGAGGAGGAGGAGGAGGAGGAGGAGGAGAGGGACCGGAGGAGAGGGACCGGAGGAGGGGGAGGAGGACCTCGGGTCTGCGGCGTTCGTTGCTGTCGCGCGCAAGTCGACTGGCCTGCTCCTCAACCTCCGATGTTACTTCTTCAGGCTTCTCAGCCCGTGGACCCCAGAGTCTCTCGACACCAACCCTTGAACGAGTGTGTCGTGCAGGCCGCTTTTGTTGATGGTCGCAGTGCCGAGAAGGCAGTACCCAGGGGGGGTAGCGACCAGGGGGGTCGCCAATTCCTCGAGAAAGAGAACCAGACGGGCTCGTCTCTTGCTCCTGGCCGTACCCTGTTCTCCGTTGGGCCGTCCGCTCCTCCTCCCGCTCCTGCTCCAGCCCCTTCTCCGCTTTCCCTCCTTCCCTTCTTTTCCTTCCTTCCTCCTCTCCCCTCTTTTGGGGACCCAGGTCAAGTGAGTCGTTTCTCGGCAGGTGCGCCTCGCCGAAGCGACGGATTCTGCCCCTAGCTAGCGACACAACCACGGGTTACTGAATGCATCTGGCTCCACAGCGCCACCGCCCAGCCCCGCGTAGGGCCGCCCCCCTTGGGAGGCTCTAGGCGCAGCCTCAGCCTCGGCCTCTCTCCTCTTCTGGCCTCGGTGGGTCTCGAGGAGAAGGAGAAACGAGGATGAGCAGGAGGAAGAGGAGGAGGATCAGCAGGAGGAGGAGGAGGAGGAGGAGGAGAAGCGAGGAGGAGAAGCGAGGAGGAAAAGCCCCCAGAGATCGATCCCACCGCCCCGAACCTTTTGGGCCAGGGCGCAAACATAAACTTTCGGAGCTCCCTCCAGTAGTGTGCGGGGTGTCCCAGCCAGAGTCATACGAATAGGAACAATGATAATAAGAAGCAGCAGCAGAAGAAAATTATCCCAGTGCGACCCTACCTAGGAGTTGGAACCCCTAGGAAAGCAGCATTAGTAGTAACAGTAACGCTAAGCTAAAGCTAAGCTAAAGCTAAGCTAAAGCTGAGCTAAAGCTGAGCAACAGCTACGCTAAAGCTAAGCTAAAGCTAAGCTGAAGCTAAGCTAAAGTTAAGCTACAGCTAAGCTAACGCTAAGCTAAAGCTAAGCTAAAGCTGAACAACAGCTAAGCTAAAGCTAAGCTACAGCTAAGCTAAAGCTAAGCTACAGCTAAGCTAAAGCTAAGCTAACGCTAAGCTAAAGCTAAGCTAAAGCTAAGCTAAAGCTAAGCTACAGCTAAGCTCAAGCTAAGCTAAAGCTAAGCTCAAGCTAAACTAAAGCTAAGCTAAACGCTAAGCGAAACGCTAAGCTAAAGCTAAGCTACACCTAAGCTAAAACTAATCTAAAGCTAAGCTAAAGCTAAAGCTAAAGCTAAAGCTAAAGCTAAAGCTAAAGCTAAAGCTAAAGCTCCCAGGGGACTGGGGGGAACCGCTCCCAGGGGACTGGGGGAACCGCCCGGGGCGCTTTCCACTGCCCGGCCCCTTTAAGCTAAGAGAGTAAGAACCCTTCTAGGCAGAGCCTAGGTAGGGAACTAATTCTTATACAAATGAGACCATGCATCGTAATTTATCAAGAGAGGGATCTCTTCTAGCCGAAGAAGTCACGACAGCATAAGCATACACTTTCTGCTCTTCGCATGGATTTCTTGAATCGGCGGCGCGACCCCCCTGGAGGCGCCTCCGGCGCCGCACCCTGCGCTCTCCGCGCCCCAGATGTGGGGGGGGGCCCAGCGCCGATCCAAGAAATCCGCGCGGAGCTCTGGAAGATTATTTGAGTGCAGTTCTTCTTCCTCTAAGTAGATGGGGTCGGAGGATTGCGCCGCATCGCCGATGCATCGGCGATGCGGCTCGATGTGGAGCCAGATTTTCTCCACACCGACTTCACCGATGCATCGGCGATGCGGCGCGATCCTCCGGCCCCATCGACCGACCCCGTCTGGGCGACCTCTATTTCTGGGGCCCACCTGACGGATCTGTTCGACTCCAGTGCGATGATAGCTCGGCTCTCTAGCTCGACTCTAGCCCGATTCACCTTCGGCCTGAGCTCGAACCGAGTTGACGGACGTTTGACGCAGCATGGACGCATGGGCGGAGCGAGTGGCTCCACAAGGGTCCCCAGGACCTCCTGGGGCCCTGTGCCGGAGCCCTGGGCTGCTGAGCAAATTGCCCAGGGTGTAAAGTCGGCCCCGAGGAAGGGTTCCAGACTGGTGTTGCGGCGCGTACAAAGGGGCAAGGGGGAGGGGGGGAAGGCTCGATAGGAGGAGGCTGCATCTCAGAAGGCGCCGGCCCTGCCTCTACAGAGAAGGCCCGCGCCTCGTAAGATGCAGGGGTGCTTCTGAGAATCCTTCCCCCCTGCCCCTGCCCCCCTCTGCGCGTGGCTTTGGGGGGGCACGCTGCGGAACAATCACGGGGCCGGGGGCCTGGGGACGTGGCCTGGGAGGGTCTCGCGGAGCGGTGGGTTCAGGCCTCGGCCGTCTTGCAGGAGGATGATGAAGAGGAGGAGGAGGAGGGGGAGGAGGAGGACGCGGAGAGGGGGTGGGGGAGGGGGAGGGGCAATCTAGGTGCGTTCGCGTCATATCTGACGTCCTACCCCTCTCTCCCATCCCTGACCATGGCGTAGATCTCCTCTCTATTCGCACAATCGGATGTCGCAGCATGGCATAGCGTTACATGGCGTAGCATGGTGTTGAAGATCAACGCGTAGCCTGACATAGCATGGCGTGGCGACGCCCCAAAGTGGGCGGGGGCTTCTGCGGCCCAAAAATCAACGAATCGACACCGAATGTGCAACCACTTCCGATGGTTTTTTCGGGAGGCCACTTTCAGGATTTTGGGGGATATTTGGAAGGACCGAAATTCCATGCTGTGGCATGGCGCTGGAAATCACGACGCCAGCGCTGCAGCGGGAGCACGATTCGGAACGAGCGGAAGCGCGGAAATGAGTCCAGCGCTGCAGCGGGAGCAGGATTCGGAATGAGCGGCAGCCCGAAATCGAGGCCAGCGCTTCAGCGAGAGCATCATTTTGGGAAACAACAGCTCCCGGGAATCCTGTGTGTAAAATCCAGTATGCTGAGGGGGTCCGGACATTTCCCGGACGCCACCACGAGAGAGAGGAGAGTAGTATCCGTATGGTGTAATTGTGGAGAGGTTGGGGTCGAGGCGGAGTTGCTGTCCCATCATCCTCGGCCTCCAGCGGCCGTCGCTCCCTCGGGCTTCGCGCGCAACATCAGAGACGGCTCGGGTGAGGAAGCGCCGGCACCCACGGCGACGACCCCTCCTCCCTTTCCTGCTCCTCCTCCTCCTCCTCCTCCTCCTCCTCCTTCTCCTCCTCCTCCTCGTCCTTCTTCCCCTCCTCACCATCCTCCTCCTCGTCCTCCTCCTCACATTCTTCCTCCCCTTACCTCCCGAAGTTCGAGAGCCTGACCAGGCCCACGGCGTGAGAAGAAGTCGCGGCGTCGGGGGTTTGGGCACGGCTGCCATGTTTCCCGCCCTCGGTGGGGCGCGGCGGGAAGGTGCCCATCGCCCAGCGCCGAGCGAACCCCTCGGGCAGCACGTCTCCGACCCCAGCGGCTGTGGACAAGTCCTTGGCGGCGGCACCTGCCCAGACATCCGGCGGCAGAATTGCTGCTCGGGGCGAGGCCCCAGGGGCCCCGACCCCTCCGGGGGATGGCTTTCCGCCCCGGGTTCGGGTTCGTGCCCGATGCTCCCGACCGAGTGGCGGCCCCCAGGGTCGCCCGGATCGACCAAACCATGCCGTCGGAGATCTGGGCAGCGTGGAGGGGCCCGTGGGCGGCACGCCTCTGACTCCGGGGGCTGTGC
>CAUYUJ010015883.1:12500-22500 GCA_963575745.1 Prorocentrum cordatum | reverse complement strand
AGTAAGTAGGCGTAGTATGTATTAAGCAGTAGAAGTAGTAGTAGTAGTAGTAGTGAGTAGTAGTCAGTAGTAGTAGTAGTAGTAAGTAGTAGTAGTAGTAGTAGTAGTAGTAGTAGTAGTCGTAGTAGTAGTAGTAGTAGTAGTAGTAGTAGTAGTAGTAGTAGTAGTCGTAGTCGTAGTAGTAGTAGGTAGTAGTAGTAGTAGTTTAGTAGTAGTGGTAGTCGTAGTAGTAGTCAGTAGTAGTAGTCGTTGTAAGTAGTAGTAGTCGTAGTAGTAGTAGTAGTGGTATTAGTAGTTAGTAGTGGTAATAGCTAGTAGTAGTAGTAGTTTAGTTAGTAGTAGTAGTAGTAGTAGATAGCCGTAGTCGTAGTAGTAGAGAGTAGAACTAGTGTAGTAGTAGGTGTAGTAGTATCAGAGTAGTAGTAGTAGTAGAGTGGGTAGGTGTAGTAGGAGGAGGATGGTCAGTAGTAGTAGTCAGTCGTAGTAGTAGATAGTACGTTGTTGTAGTAGTAGTAATAATAGTAGTAGTAGTAGCAGGAGTAGTAGTAGTAGGAGTAGTAGCAGTAGTCAGTAGTGTAGGAGCAGTAGTAGTAGTAGTAGTAGTAGTAGTAGTAGAGTTAGTAGAGTAGTAGGATGTAGTAGTAGTAGTTAGTAGTAGTGTAGTAGTAGGAGTAGTAGTAGTGCAATAGTAGTAGTAGTAGTAGTAGGTAGTAGTGTAGTAGTGGGTAGTAGTAGTAGTAGTAAGTAGTAGTAGTAGTAGTAGTCGTAGCTAGTAGTATAGTAGTAGTAGTAGTAGGTTGTGGTAGTAGTAGTAGTAGAAATTAGTTATTATTATTATTAGTAGTAGTAGTAGTAGTAGTAGTAGTAGTAGTAGTAGTAGTAGTAGTAGTAGTAGTAGTATCAGTAGTAGTAGCGGTAGTAGTAGTAGTAGTAGTAGCAGCAGCAGCAGCAGCAGTAGTAGTAGTAGTAGTAGTAGTAGTAGATGTAGTCGCAGTAATCGTAGTATTCGTAGTAGTAGGAGTAGTAGTAGTAGCAGTAGTCGTAGTAGTAGTAGTAGTAGTAGTAGTAGTAGTAGTCGTAGTAGTAGTAGTCGTCGTCGTAGTAGTAGTAGTCGGTGGTGGTAGTCGTAGAATTCTTTACGCTTCGCGTATCCCCACCAGCCCATCTCGAAACAGCAACTCTTGCGAAGCATGCCGACAGTCGTGTTTTTCAGGCGTGTTTCCGCCTGCCCCCGCATATATCCCCTGTTCCTCCTTCCTCCCGCCTCCTTGTACATCCTCCTTGTTGTGGGAGCGGGAGAAGGACGAGGCGGAGGAGGAGGGAGAGAAAGCGCTCCTCGTGGTTTGAGTCGTTTGGGGTTTCTCGTCCTGGTGTGAGTCGTTCGGGCCCTTCTTCCTGGTGAGTCGTTCGGGCTCTTCGTGGTGTGAGTCGTTCGGGCTCTTCGTCCTGGTGTGAGTCGTTCGGGCTTCTCGTGGTGTGAGTTGTTCGGGCCCCTCGTCCTGGTGTGAGTCGTTCGGGCCCCTTCTCCGGGTGTGACTCGTTCGGGCTCCTCGTGGTGTGAGTCGTTCGGGGCCCTCGTCGTGGTGTGAGTCGTTCGGGCTCCTCGTGGTGTGAGTCGTTCGGGCGCCTCGTCCTGGTGTGAGTCGTTCGGGCCCCTCCTTCTGGGGTGAGTCGTTCGGGCTCTTCGTGGTGTGAGTCGTTCGGGCCCCTCGTCCTGGTGTGAGTCGTTCGGGCTCCTCGTGGCGTGAGGCGTTCGGGCACCCCGTCCCCTTTTGGGGCGTCTTGGGGGCCTCTTGGCGGCCCCAGGGGCTTCTAGGAGCGTCTTGGGTGCCTTGGGGGAGCCCCCTCGGGCCTCTTGGGAGCCTCTTGGAGGCAGTTTGGGGCGTCTTGGGGGCCTCTTGGCGGCCCCAGGGGCTTCCAGGAGCGTCTTGGGTGCCTCGGGGGAGCCTCTTGGGGCCTCTTGGGGGCCTCTTGGGGGCATTTTGGGGGCCTCTTGGAGGCCTCTTGGGGGCCTCCTGGGGGCCTCTTGGGGCCATCTTGGGGCCTCGTGGTGCCTCCTGGGCGCTTCTTGGGGCCATCTTGGAGGAAATCGATCAAAGAAGAGGGGAGCTTTAATTAGCGCTGCCCCCTCAGAAGGGCAAAATGGGGCCAAAACCTTCGTAAAATCAATGATTTTGGCTTGAAAGAAGAGGGGAGCTGTACTGAGCGTTGCCCCCTCAGAAGGCCAAAATGGGGCCAAAGCCGTAGTAAAATTATCCCGGCAAAGCAACCTAGCAGCGATGTGTAGGAAGCATATCTGGAAGCATTCCCCGTTTTTATTTTTTTTTTTTTTTTTTTTTTTTTTTTTTTTTGTTTTTTTTTTTTTTTTTTTTTTTTTTTTTTTTTTTTAAGATTTTTTTTTTTTTTTTTTTAAGATTCGGATGAGAACACAGTTGATCGAATTCTGCACTTTCTCGCCAGTCGTAGTCGCATTCGCGATGCAAGTCGCACAGTCGCAGGTGGCAACGGCAGTCGCAGTCACAGCCTCAGCATCAGCCTGCCTCAGCCTCAGCCTCAGCCTCAGCCTGCTCAGCCTCAGCCTGCTTCAGCCTCAGCCTCAGTCTGCCTTCAGCCTCGGCCTCAGCCTCAGCCTGCCTCAGCCTCAGCCTGCATCAGCCTCAGCCTCAGCCTCAGCCGGCCTCAGCATCAGCCTGCCTCAGCCTCAGCCTCAGCCTGCCTCAGCCTCAGCCTCAGCCTGCTTCAGCCTCGGCCTCAGTTAGCTTTCAGCCTCGGCCTCAGCCTCAGCCTGCCTCAGCCTCAGCCTGCATCAGCCTCAGCCTCAGCCTCAGCCTGCCTCAGCATCAGCCAGCCTCAGCCTCAGCCTCAGCCTCAGCCTGCTTCAGCCTCAGCCTCAGCCTGCTTCAGCCTCAGCCTCAGTCTGCCTTCAACCTCGGCCTCCGCCTCAGCCTGCATCAGCCTCAGCCTCAGCCTCAGCCTGCCTCAGCCTCAGCCTGCCTCAACATCAGCCTGCGTCAGCCTCAGCCTCAGCCTGCCTCAGCCTCAGCGTCAGCCTCAGCCTCAGCCTGCTTCAGCCAAAGCCTCAGTCTGCCTTCAGCCTTGGCTTCAGCCTCAGCCTGCCTCAGCCTCAGCCTGCATCAGCCTCAGCCTCAGCCTCAGCCTCAGCCTGCCTCAGCATCAGCCTGCCTCAGCCTCAGCCTGCCTCTGCCTCAGCCTCAGCCTGCTTCAGCCTCAGCCTCAGTCTGCCTTCAGCCTCGGCCTCAGCCTCAGCCTGCCTCAGCCTCAGCCTGCTTCAGCCTCAGCCTCAGCCTGTCTCAGCATTCAAAATGGTGCCCGGGAGTGGAATTCTGGGAACTCGAAGAACACGAAGTGGCCTACAGTTGGCTCCGGGCATTCAAAATCATGCCCAGGAATGAAGTTCTGGGAACTCGAAGTCCACGAAGTGTCCTACAGTTGGCTCCGGGCATTCAAAATGTGGCCCGGGAATGGAGTTCTGGGAACTCGAAGACCACGAAATGGCCTATAGTTGGTTCCGGGCATCCAACATGTGGCCCGGGAGTGGAGTTCTGGGAAGTCGAAGAACACGAAGTGGCCTACAGTTGGCTCCGGGCATCCAAAATGTGGCCCGGGAATGGAGTTCTGGGAAGTCGAAGAGCACGAAGTGGCTTACAGTTGGTTCTGGTTATTCAAAATGTGGTCCGGGAATGGAGTTTTGGGAGGTCGAAGAGCACGAAGTGTGTGACTGTTGGTTAAAACGAGCCCGGCTCTGTTCCCGGCTCTCCTCCCCGGCACCCGCCCAGACCCCCCAGTGGAGTCATCAGATGCTTTCTTTTGACACCACTAGAAACTACAGCAAAAAGCTGTTAGGGTAATCAATGTTTTTGGCTTCACAGAAGAGCAGAGGGGCCAAACTCCGTCCCCCCGTCGGGGCCAGAATCCTCGTGAGGGTCGTCGTTTTTTAGCCCTCCAAGGAGTCGAAAACGACCCCCCTGACGACGCTCGGCCCTCCCTCTCCAGGCCCAGGGGGAGGGGGTAGGGGGAGGGGTAAACCCCTCCCCGAAGGGGAAGAAGGGGGGTTGAGAACAGAGAGAGCTCGCTAAACCACTCACGCCCAAAAGGGCTGGTGGGACTAGTAGTAGTAGTAGTAGTAGTAGTAGTAGTAGTAGTAGTAGTAGTAGTAGTAGTAGTAGTAGTAGTAGTAGTAGTAGTAGTGGTAGTAGTAGTAGTAGTAGTAGTAGTAGTAGTGGTAGTAGTGGTAGTGGTCGTGGTAGTCGTGGTGGTAGTAGTAGTAGAGCAGTAGTAGTAGTAGTAGTAGTAGTAGTAGTAGTAGTCGTAGTAGTAGGTGGACAGTTGTATTTGTAGTGTTGTTAGTGTTTGTAGTAGGAGTCGTAGTAGACTGGTAGTAGTAGTAGTCGTCGTTCGTAGCAGTCGCACTAGTGGTAGTAGTAGTAGTAGTAGTAGTAGTAGCAGTCGTCAGAGTAGTAGTAGTCGTCAGTCAGTAGTAGTAGTAGTTAGTAGTAGTAGGTAGTAGTCGTAGCAGTCGTCGTAGAGTAGTAGTAGAAGTAGATGTAGTCGTAATAGTGATAGTAGTAGTATTAACAACAGCACTAGTAGTCGTGGTAGTAGTAGTGAGTAGTAGTAGTTAGTAGTAGTAGAGTAGTAGAGTTGTAGTAGTAGTAGGAGTAGTTAGTAGTAGTAGTAGTAGCTAGTTAGTAGTAGTAGTAGTCGTAGTAGTTGTAGTAGTAGTCGTAGTAGTCAGTAGTAGTAGTAGTAGTAGTAGTAGTAGTAGCAGTAGTAGTAGTAGTAGTCGTAGTCGTAGTCGTAGTAGTAGTAGTAGTAGTAGTAGTAGTAGTAGTAGTGGTAGTAGTAGTAGTAGTAGTAGTAGTAATAGTAGAAGTAATAGTAGAAGTAGTAGCAGTAGTAGCAGCAGTAGTAGTAGTAGCAGTAGTCGTCGTAGTCGCAGTGGTAGTCGCAATAGGAGTAGCAGTCGCAGCTGCAGCAGCAGCCGCAGCAGCAGCAGCAGCAGTAGTCGTATACTTCGCAGTAGCATTAGCAGTTCTTTCTTTTCACAGTAGTATGAGAATTAGTTGTAGTCGCAGTTGGTAACTAGTAATGTGTATTTTGTGTTTAGTAGTAGTAGTAATAGTAGTAGTAGTAGTAGGCGTAGTAGTAGTAGTAGTAGTACGTAGTAGTAGTAGTGGTCGTAGTAGTAGTAGTAGTAGTTGTAGTAGTAGTAGTAGTAGTAGTAGTAGTAGTAGTAGTAGTGGTAGTAGTAGTAGTCGTAGCCGTAGTCGTAGTCGTAGTAGTAGTAGTACTAGTAGTAGTAGCAGCAGTAGTAGACTTATCAATATTATTATTAGCTGTAGTAGTAGTAATAGTAGTGGTAGTCGTAGTAGTCGTAGTAGTAGTTGTAAGAGTAGTAGTAGTAGTAGTAGTAGTAGTCGTAGTAGTAGTAGTAGTAGTAGTAGTAGTAGTGGTAGTAGGAGTAGCAGTAGTAATGCTAGTGGCAGTAGTAGTCGCAGTAGTAGCAGTAGTAGTCGTAGTAGTAGTAGTGGTGGTAGTGGTGGTAGTAGTAGTAGTAGTAGTAGTAGTGGTAGTAGTAGTAGTGGTAGTAGTAGTAGTAGTAGTAGTAAGTAGTAGTCGTAGTAGTAGTAGTAGTAGTAGTAGTAGTACTACTAGTAGAAGTAGGAGTAGTAGTAGCAGCAGCAGCAGTAGTAGTAGTAGTAGTAGTAGTAGTAAGAGTAGTGTAGTGCTAGTGGTATTGATCGTAGTCGTCGTCGTAGTAGTCGTCGTCGTCGTCGTCGTCCTCAGAGTCGTAGTTTTAGTAGTAGTAGTAGTAATAGTAGTAGTAGTAGTAGTAGTAGTAGTAGTAGTAGTAGTAGTAGTAGTAGTAGCGGCAGTCGTAGTAGTAGTCGTAGTAGTAGTAGTAGTAGTAGTAGTGGTGGTAGTAGTAGTAGTAATAGTGGTGGTAGTAGTAGTAGTAGTAGTAGTAGTAGTAGTAGTAGTAGTAGTGGTAGTAGTCGTAGTACTAATAGTAGTAGTCGTAGTGGTAGTAGTAGTAGTAGTAGTAGTAGTAGTAGTAGTAGTAGTCGTTGTCGTAATCGTAGTCGTAGTAGCCGTCGCAGTCGCATTCGTAGTCGTAGTCGTAGGACTAGTCGTGGTAGTAGTCGTAGTCGTACTCGTCGTCGTTGTCGTAGTACCATTAGCAGTCATGCTAGTCGTAATAGTAGTAATATTTCGTAGCTGTTAGCTAGTATATCGTATGTTGTAGTAGTATTCGTCGTAGTCGTAGTAGTCGTAGTAGTAGTAGTAGTAGTAGTAGTAGTAGTAGTAGTAGTAGTAGTAGTAGGAAGAAATGCCGGCGGGGGAGGCGTTTTGGGTGGTGAGGCGCCTCTTGAGGTACACTGGGGCTCATCTCCAATATATAGACGCAGCTGCCGACGTCTTCGCGTGCGCGTCGGCCGGCGTGCCTACTCCGTTGTTCGGCCAGGGTGGAGTTGCTCGCGACCCGCGTGGCCAAGGGCCTGAAGGACGTCCGTGGAGGAACGGGCGGCAGCGCGAGGAACCGCCCCGCTTGCGCAACGTGAACCGCCTCGCTCATGATGTCCAGCTGCGCGGGGTCATCAACCTGCCGCGCCTCAGCTTGAAGGGCGCGCCGAGGATGACCCGCGGTCGCCTCCCGGCATGGGGGTGGGCGCGCAGGCGGTCGTGTTGGGAGGTCACGCTTTCGGGAAGTATCCAGCACCGGAGGTGCGCGGCGCGACATCGGTCAGGGCGACTGATGCGGGGCGCTCACTCCGCACCTTGTTCTTCAGGACCGTGCGGCTCCAGACCCGGGTGTCCGCGTCGAGCATCGAGGTGCCTGCGCACTTTCCATGGTGGAGCGGAGAGCAGCACCGCCCCCTTGACCTCGTGCTCTACGACTACTACGGGCACGACTCGTTCACGACGGGCAGCGGCTACGGATCGACGATCATGACCGTCGGGCGTGCCCGCATGGAGCTCATCAACCCGTCGGCAGGAGCGGGAGACATCACAGTGGAGCGCGCGATGGAGGGCGAGGATGACGACAACGACCCCAACTACCTGACGCTGGGCATGCTGGGCTCCGCGAACGACGCCATTATGGCGGAGACGGCGCTGGCGCGTGGCCATCGCGCAGATGCAGCGCGTGAGGGTCTGTCCAGCGTCGGAGGCTCCGGCGCTCCTATTACCGTGATAGGCGGCAAGCTGAACTGAGGCGTGGTGACGAAGCCTGACTCGTGGGCTCGGCGCATGGCGGACAGCGCCGTGTCGAGCTATGATTTCAGCAAGGCCGGTGGCGGCCTGGTTGACGCCTTCATCACCTGGAATGGCGCACGGATCCGGTGCAGTGATTTACTATATCGCATCAACACTAAGTTCAAGCCCCAGTTAGAGGCACGTAGCTGGGTTGATGACATCAATCCTAGAGTCGAGGGCCATTCGGAGGACGTAGTTAGCTACACCGCCGATTTCGTGATCGAGCTCGACTCGGGACTTGAGCAGCTGGACCTGAAGCTCTCAGATAAGTCTAGAGTGATAAGCAGCCCAGCCAAACTTTCGGAGCGTATCTTGGAAAAGGCCAGGCAACACGGCATAGCCCTAGATACAGCGGCATCGGCACCCGACCTAGGAGTTGATCGTGGGCCACGAGTTAGCCAGCGACGACCTAAAGGCAAAGCCCGTCACAGTGCTGCCATATATCGCTCTAAGAAGATAGCTAAGTATAAGACCGTACGCAGACGCCTGAGGAGCCAACTTTTCAAGACAGGCGCCATCCCTCAGAGCTTGTACGAGTCCAAGTTTTTCGGCGCGTACCCGACCAAGGTCACGCGTCTCAGACAGCTTGCTGGTCAGATACTCCAGGGAAAGAAGCAGGGCCGTTGCCTCGCAACCCTCCTCTCCCTCGAGCTCGGTTCAAAAGACCCAGGAAGTTGCTGTCGTGGAGCTGCTCTGTGAGTGGTTCAAGTTTTCTTCCAGCACATCCTCGGCACTTTCCCAGGATCTCCAGGGCCTGGGATAAAGCGTGGGGCAAACTCAAAGAAATTAAGGCAGCCAGGAGGTGGAGATGGGTTAAAGGACCGATTTCAGCCATCATCGTCAGCATGCTGGACTTAGGTTGGAAGCCGTTCAAGCCTCTGCACTGGACAGACCCCGAGGATTTCGACTGGCTCCTCGACGTCAACAGCTTCCGTCAGTAGCTGAGGCCCTCAAAGAATTCGACCAATCTAACCTTTTAGCAGCAGTTCGTAACAGCGTCGAATTTAAGCAATGGTCCAGAGCGTCCAAACAAAACCTGGGAACGGGCCTCGAGGGGGGGTAGACCTCTTCAGCTTTCGCAAGCAGCTTAATTTAGTCGAGCGGCGTGGGGACCACGCCACTCGAGGCGCCCTGATCACCGCCGGTTGTGCTGGCTGGTGGACCCGCGAGAGGAGCGCGGAAGCTTGCCCAGGCCAGGGCCCCACTTGCCCCATGTGCATGGCCAAGCCCGAGACTTTAGCCCATAGAGTCTGGGAGTGTGCCTGTAACGATAGTGTTGAAGGCCTCCCAGGACAGGACCTCAAGGATCGAGCGCTAAACGAACTTGCTGCAAACAAAAACAAGTGTTTTTGGCATAGGGGCCTCATCCCACCCCCCTGGGCGACCGTCCCCGCCCCTTTGGAAACCCACGAGGTCCAGGTGTCCGTCTGGGGTGAACCACTGGGAGCCCAGGGTGCGGACGACCCAACCTGGGTCGCGGGGGGCGGCTCAGGGGGACTTTTCAGCGGGGACCCCAGGCTTAGGAGGTGCGCGTGGGCATGGCTCTCCTTTGTTAGGGAAGGCCCCACGGATGTTTCCAGAATTCAGAGTCGTAGCGCGCCCCTCGGAGGATGTAAGCAAACGGTCCATCGTGCTGAGTTATGGGCTCTGATCGATTGCTTACAAACTCTAGCAGGCCCAGTCAATTATATTTGTGATGGTGCTTATGTGGTCCGAGGCTGGAGGAGACTCAAGCTAGGGCTCCGCCAACCTCAGAGCAACAGAGATCTACGGCGGCTTTTGCACTCAGTAGTCGAACATCGTTTCAATGACATCGAGCTATTCAAAGTTGAGAGCCACCTCAGTGAGGAAAGGGCGGCGCTCACAGGCTCCCCCGAAGTCTGGGCCGAAGCCAACCCCGCAGCCGACCGCCTCGCGGGGAACGAAGCCACGCGGTGCCAGCTCGATAAGGAAATCGGCAATCCTATTCTGCAGTTCGACCGTGAAGCGGACGAAATCAGAATGCGAATCGCCGTGGCGTGTGTGTTTTGTGCCTCCCAACACGGGAGGGCCCAACCGAGCCCAAGCCAGCCCAAGCCGAGGGTAGCTAAAGTTCGTCTCAAGATCAGTCGTTTCTTTCAGTTGTGCCAGGAGTCCCCTCACGCTGCGGGATTAGTTTCGCGCGACGCCAAGAAAATGTTCTGTTCTGTTTGCAAGCAAAAGCCAGCCGCACGGGATAGTGACCAGCTCAGAGCTTGGTTGCAGTCCCCATGCGTTCCTGTCTCGGCATCAGGCCACCTCCCGTCCGACGGCAAGCTGCGTATAGACAGCCAAGTCGTAGATCCCAGCCACCATATGCAGTTTTACGAGCATGTGAATGGATGGGCTTGTCTTGCTTGCGGCAACATTAGCACGGGAGGTATGATCCGTAAATTAGCGAAGCCCTGTGAATTTGTGCTGCAGAAGATGGGCCGAGCGAATCTGGACGATCTCGCCCGTGGCAAATGGCCTGGCCGTTCCGCCAAAGCCAAGGCCTTTAATGCAGCTCTCAAGAGGAAAGGGCAGAGCTAATACTATCATGCGCGCGCACATCAGTGAAAGTAGTAGTAGTAGTAGTAGTAGTAGTAATAATAATAGTGGTACTGGTAGTAGTGCTAGTCGTAGCGGGAGTAGTAGTAGAAGTAGGACTAGGAGTAGCCGTAGCCGGCAACGTGGAGGAAATAGAGAGTAAAACGAGGAGTCG
>CAUYUJ010015883.1:7500-10000 GCA_963575745.1 Prorocentrum cordatum | reverse complement strand
GGCTTGAATATGCAGGAAGTATCAGGCGGGAGCCTCGTCTGTGAGTGAATTGCGAGGAAGTCTCAGGCGGGAGCCCCCTCCCTATGGGGCTCGCAGATCATGTTATTAATCCGAGCGGGTCATCGGAACCTTGTAACTGTCGTCATTTTTGGGCTCTTGAGGCCTGAATATGGAGGAACTATCCGACGGGGGCCTCGTCTCTGAGTGAATTGCGAGGACGTCTCAGGCTGGAGCGCCCTCCTTATGGGGCCCGCCGATCATGTAACTAATCCGAGCGGGTCATCGGAACGTTGTAACAGTCGTCACTTTTGGGCTCTTGAGGCTTGAATATAAAAGGAAGTCTCGAGCGGGAGCGTCGTCAGTGAGTGAATTGCGAGAAAAACTCAGGCGGGGGCCCCCCCTCCTTATGGGGCACGCATTTCATGTTCGAACCCGAGCGGGTCATCCGAACGAGCTTTTTGGGCTCCTCAGTTCCTGCGGCCTGAACACGGGGGAAGTATCAAGGGGGAACTTTGTCTGTGGGCGGTGCGGGTAGCCCCGTCAGAGGACCGTCTCTTGTCGTCACTTGGAGGTCTGAGGACGGATTTTAGAACTCGCTCCTGCGGCCTGAATACCGGGGGGTTACCAAGCGGGAGTCTCGTCTGTCTGAACTGGTCGCGGGCAAAATTGTTGTTGTCATGGGCCTGCGTGCCCGAAAGGGCGATTGAAAAGTCCGGGTAGCATCGTCCGAGCTGGTCGTGGCCTTCTCGAACGCGCAGGCGAAGAACATTTCCACGGAGACTGTGAAGGCTAGAGCGCTGCACAACGCCTGTGCCCTGCGAGTCCAGAAGTACATCAACGCGAAGATGAGACCGGGGGGCATGCAGAAGAGGTTGAAATGGCTGTGGGAGCACGTCCGCGTTCTGGTCATCGAGGAGGTCAGCATGGTGGCGGCAGCTCTGTACCACGCGCTGGACCTTCGCGCCTGCCACGGACGCAGTGACACGCACGACGTGCAGGAGTCCACCTACAAGCGGCCGCGCCACCACTTCGGACGCGTCCCCATCGTGCTGCACCTCGGCGATTTCCTGCAGCTGAAGCCCACCGGCAGCATCGGGCTCCTGACGGACGTGAACGAGCGCCTGGACGACGGAAAAGGGTCGTACAAGTACGGGGAGCCGCCGACGGTGGAGATCCAGCACGCCATCAGGGTCTTCTCTCAGATCCCCTTCGTCTTCGAGCTGAAGGGCACAAAGCGCTTCGAGCCGGGGGGCCCTCTGATCGCGCTCTTTGGCTGCACGCGCGAGGGCAAGCGCTTCCCACCAGAGGTCTGGTCTGCCTGGGAGAAGACGTTGGCCTCGGACAACCGCGGCGTCCTGGACCCACGGCGCCAGCACGAGAATTTCCGGCTCGGCTACGGCGTGGGCATTTATTGAGAGACGCTGGCGAGGTGGATCAACGCGCGCGCTCGTCGCGACGCGCGGCGCCTCGGCGTCCCCCTCATTTTCCTGCAGGCCGTAGACGAGCGCGGCACGATTCAAGGCGACCCAGACGCAGGCCGGCGCCTCCTGAACGTCCCGAACATGCGCAAGACGGGAGACATCCACGGCGTCTTACCGGTGCACGTCGGCATGGAGGTCCGGTTCACGGCCGTGCAGGAGGAGCTGAAGAAGAAGTTGGGGCTCGTGCAGGAGCAACGGGCCACCATCGTGTCCTTCGAGTTTCACGCAGACGACGAGCGGGACTACGAGGAGTGCGCGCCGGGCCAGCTCTTCCGCCCCCGCTTCCTACTGCGGGGAATCTGGCTGCAGGTGCACGGCTTCCAGGAGTCCCCGATCTACAAGGAGGTCGCTGAGGTGCTGCTGCAGGGCGCCGATGGCGCTGCCGACGACGGCGAGGCCGAAGCGCGGGCGAGGAGCTTGCTCATGTTCAGGCCCAGCGAGCAGGAGCTCACGCGGCAAAGCTCGGGGGCGCACGCTGCGCGCCGCTCTGGGTTCACCCTGGCGCATGCGCCCCACCTGACCTCCACGCTGTCGCAGGGCCAGACGCTGCGCGAAGGCGTCGCCATCGACTGCGCGGGGGTGAGGGCGCTGGCCGCACGGGCATGTCGGACGAGACGTGGTGGCTGCGCCTCTACGTCATGTTCTCCCGCGCCACGTGCGTGCGAAACATGCGGATCCCGCGGCCGCCCGCGCGAGACTTCCTGGAGCGCGGGCCGCCGGCGTCGCTGCGGAAGGCGCTCCACGAGTTCGACAAGAGAGCGGTGGATTTCAGGGCTGAGGCGGAGCAGCTCGCGGCGGAGCTGGGCTTCGTGCTGCTGCCCGCCTGAGCGCCGCGGCGCGCACCTAGAGGCCCGCGGGGTTGTCCCGGCGGCTGGCCCCCGCGCCCCTGCGGCTGGCGAGGTTGCCCCAACGGCCTGGCCCCCTGGGTTGCCCCGACGGCCTCGCGATCTAGCCGTCGGCAAACGCGCGCGTGCTGGCCGACGCGGCGACGGCGCCGAGGAGAATCGAGTTGCTTGCCA
>CAUYUJ010015882.1:1008498-1011165 GCA_963575745.1 Prorocentrum cordatum | reverse complement strand
GATGATGATGATGATGATGATGATGATGATGATGATGATGATGATGATGATGATGATGCTGATGCTGATGCTGATGCTGATGCTGATGATGATGATGATGATGATGATGATGATCGTTCGATGCCGATGATGGTGAGTGATCGTGGGATGGTGATGGTGATGCTGATGGTGATGATGATGATGATGAGTGGGGAGTGATGGTGATGGTGATGATGATGCGGAGGAGGAAGCAAAGAGGAGCAGAGGAGAGGGAGGAGGAGGAGGAGGAGAGATCCTGCGCGGAGGGTGTGCAGAGAAAACAAGAACCCCACTTAGGATGTGGGGAAAAACAAATACTCCAAAAAGACTCAAACATGGTGAAAAAGTACTCGAGAAATCGTCCCCCGACTATTTTTCAACTATTTTTGAATATTCCCCCTGTAGAGGGACAGGCCCGACTTAACGCTAGGTTAGAGGCCTCCGAAAAGGGGTGCGAGTAGATGGGGCTGCAGGGTCGCGCCGCATCGCCGATGCGCATCAGCTATGCATCGACAGTGCGTCGGCGGCGTCGGCGGTGCATCGGCGACTCGGACTCCATCTGGGAGACCCAGACAGGTCGCGGGGCGAACAGCCCGAACCCCCCGGGGAGGAGGAGGAGGAGGAGGAGGAGGAGGAGGAGGAGGAGGAGGAGGAGGAGGAGGAGGAGGAGGAGGAGGGAGGAGGAGGAGGAGGGGGGAGGAGGAGGGGGAGGAGGAGGAGGAGGAGGAGGGGCAGAGGTGGAGGAGGAGGAGGAGGAGAGGGGGAGGGGTGGAGGAGGAGGGGGAGGGGAGAGGAGGAGGGAGGATGAGGAGGTGGAGGAGGAGGAGGAGTGGAGGAGGAGTGAGGAGGAGGAGGAGGAGGATGAAGAGGAGGAGGAGGGGGAGGAGGAGGAGGATTGGAGGAGGAGGAGGAGGAGGAGGAGGAGGAGGAGGAGGAGGAGGCGAGTCGCGACGAAACTCACGAGGGGAGGTCTTCAGCCACTCTCGGCCGCCGGAGGCCCCTGCGGGGCATCTGGGACGATCGAACAAGACTCGGGATGAAAAGCCCGTCCTGGGGAAGGGGTCGAGATCTCCGGGCCTCCACGACGTGAAAGGCTAGCCTGCCGAAGGGCCCAACCATATGCAGCTGCGACTGCCGCGGAGGGGATGGGACGAAGGAGGGGGTCTCGACCTCCGACGTCGTGCGTGTTCTTCTTCTTCTTCTCCTCCTCCTCCTCCTCCTCCTCCTCCTCCAACTCCTCCTCCTCCTCCTCCTCCTCTGCTCCGCCTTCCGTCCGAAACATGTGAGGCGGGTGCCGGCTTGGGCGGGCGCCTGGGACGCATGTCCATGTGGACGCAGCCCCTGGGGCCTGCGGTGGGGCTCCCTGTGGGGCCGCGATCCTCGTGACGGGGTGTGCCGGAATGGGCACCTGGGACGCACGTGGACGCAGCCACTGGGGCCTTCGGTGGGTCTCCCTATGGGGCCGCGATCCTCGTGATGGGGTTTGCTGAAATCGCTGCACCAGGTGCGGAGGGCAGAGGCAGGGATGGGAGGAGGGCAGGCAGGGCGGAGGAAGGAGAAGAGGAGACGCCGGGCGCTGTCCATTCGAAACGAGGACCCAAGACCACAGGATGGTTGGGGGAAACACATCACGTCGTCCGGCGTCTGGGAGGCGGAGACGGAGCGACCGCTGGAGGATGAGGAGGAAGGGGGGGGGGCCCTTCCTTCCTTCTCCCTTCCCGCCGCTCTGTTTTTCCTCTGGGCAAAATCAAATCTGGTCTCTTGCGCTCTCTGTGCACTGTTGCGCGCTTGCTGCTATCAGCTCTGGTCTTTTGCGTTCTCAGTGCGCTGTCGCGTGCTTGCTTCTATCACCCCGGCGGTCGCTCCTGTTTTTCACGCAGCCACTGTCTGACTGACTTGCTACTTTCTTTCCCTGAGCGGGGTTGCGGGGGGAGGGATCGAAGAGACACTCTCGGGCAGAGATGCCTTCGGAAAGGGAGGTAGGGGGATGCCTGACTTGCACGCTGAACCACACGCTGAGCCACAATAGCTACGGAAGGCTGCGGATAGACGGCTTGCTGCAAACGAGTACGCCCCTTAATTTCCGTTCGACGTTGACGTGAGCCGAGGGCGCGGGCTCAGCGTCACGGAGCCGGGGCATCGGGAGAAGGGCTGAGGACTGAACGAACGCCCCCCTCCTCCTCCTCCTCCTCTTCTTCTTCCTCTTCTTCCTCCTCCTCCTCCTCTTCTTCTTCTTCTTCTTCTTCTTCCTCTTCCTCCTCCTCCTCCTCCTCCTCTTCCTCCTCCTCCTCCTCTTCCTCCTCCTCCTCCTCCTCCTCCTCCTCCTCCCCCTCCTCCTCCTCGTTTTCCTCCTTCTCCTCCCTCCTCCGCAGGCTCCTCCTGCCCCTGCTCCTCGAGCCTCGAGCTTGGGCTAGCCTCGGCGATCTCCGCCAGGACGGCCGGAGGGAGGGGCGGCGGGCCGCGCGGAGGGGCAGGGGGCCTCCGCCTCGGCCGCCGCGGCGGCCCTAGCCCGCTGCGCTCCTGGCGGGGGTCCGAAGGGGGGGGGGAACACGCTGCAGGAACAGGGAGGGAGGGAGGGAGGGAGGGAGGGAGGGAGGGAGGGAGATGGAGATGGAGGAGGAGGCAGGAGGAGGAGGAAGAGGAGGAGGG
>CAUYUJ010015882.1:975998-1005998 GCA_963575745.1 Prorocentrum cordatum | reverse complement strand
CTGCCTCGAAAGCCTCGAGCCCCAGGTCGCTGGAAATTTCCGGCCAGGTAGCCCATGCCGTGGCCCCTGGGGCCCTGCTCGCACTCGCCGCAGCGCCTGCCAGCGCCTGTCCGATAGGCTGGGCCCATCGCGGGAACGTGGAGGCTGCCTGAGGTGCGCCGTTTGCCCGCTTGCGATGCCGAGCGAGCCGGGAAACGGTGGCGCGTGCTCGGGCCCGCCGGCTGGCCGCCGCTTCGAGGCGCGGCGCGTCTCGAAGGCGATCTGACTGCTGGGCCTGCCTGACAGCCGAGCGCCAGGCGTGGGCCGGCAGACCTGGGGGGGAGGGGGGAGACGCGTCTGAAGCAAGTTGGTGATGCCGCTGAAGGGCATGCTCTACTGCTGAGATCTACGCCCCGAATGCGCTTCTCTCACCGGCAGGGCGACGGCTCCCCCCCCGCATGGAGTGTAGCCGAAGTCCGCGCTGGTGAGCCAACGTCAGAGTGCGTTTGCGGCTGGGGGCCAACCTGCGCTTGGGCCAAGTGCCGCGGAGCCACGGGGATAGCGAGGGGGGGGGGCAGCATCGGCATCGGCACTGGAACTCGGATTGGGCGCGGGGTCCGAAGGCGTCGCGCTGGAGGGCGCCGCTCATTCATCTTTCGGGGGCTCTGACCTCGACAGGGCAGGATCGACCGCGGGATTCGCGCATGGCGCCCCTGCAGAACGAGAGGCCGAGTCGGACGGCGGAGCGAATTGTGGGGCGGAATTATGTTGAGGTGGGCGGGAAGAGGGGGGTGGGGAGGGTGTGAGGAGGAGGAGGATGAGGCAGGAGATTGGGAGGAGGAGGAGAGGAGGAGGAGGAGGAGGAGGAGGAGGGGGAGGAGGGAAGGGCGTGATCACACTGGGAGTCGTGTCTCGCGGTATCGGCCTCCCGCCTCAGAAACTGAGATCGCAACCCTTCGAAACATCTCGGCCCGGAGCTGTCGGCGTCACCGCGCGCGTCCGCGACGGAGAGGAGGGGGGAGGATGAGGAGAGGCAGGAGATTGAGGAGGAGGTGGAGGTATGAGGATGAGGAATGTGGATGAGGATGAGGATGATGATGGTGATGAGGAGGACGGAGGATGAGAGAGGTAGGAGGGAGGTGGCGGGAGGAGGAGGAGGATGCGCAGGAGATGAGGAGGAGGAGGAGGAGGAGGGGAGAGGAGGGAGGAGGAGGAGGAGGAGGAAGGGCGAGACTCCACAATGGCAGCTCGGCTCGCGGTTCGGCCTCCCCGCCTCAGAAACAGAGATCGCACCCTTCGAACATCTAGGGCCCCGGAGCTGTCGCCCGTCACCGCGCCGCGTCTGCGACGGAGAGGAGGGGGAGGATGAGGAGGAGGCAGGAGATTGAGGAGGAGGTGGAGGAGGAGGAGGAGGAGGAGTGAGGAGGAGGTAGGAGGATGAGGCTGAGGAAGAGGATGAGGAGGAGGAGGGGAGGAGGAGGAGGAGGAGGAAGGAGGAGGAGGAGGAGAAGGAGGAGGTGGAAGGAGGCGGAGGAGGAGGAGGAGGAGGAGGAGGAGGAGGGAGGGCGAGACCCCTCTCGGGCGAGCGCCCCCGCGGTCGACTCGGGCTGCGCGGGCGCGCGAGCCCATGGGGCCAGGCTGCCCCGCCGCCTCTGCGCGGGGCCCTCGGGGGGCGCCCCGCGCAGCTCGGGGCCGGGCCCCGTGGGCGCGCGGGGGGGGGGGGGGCGGCCTGAGGCGCGACGGCGCAATCGGTTGAAGAGGAACTGCTCGAGCCTGCGCCGGTGGGCTCTGCGCGCGCGGAGGGGGGGGGGGGGCTGAGGGCGTCGCCTCCGACCTTTTTTTTTTCTCCCCCCCCCCGGCGACCGCGCGCGCGGCGACGCGGTGGTCAAGTCTGGCGGGCTAGCTGGCAGAAGTGCAGGTGGTCGCTCCCGTCGCTGTGGGGTTGGGCGTCGCCTCCGACCTTAGAAACAAAACCGCCGCGCCCAGGATTCCCAGGGGCAGTGCCGAGAAGTCCCCGGGGGCGATCCAGGGGGGGCCAGGGGGGCCTGAAGGAGGGCCCCCAGTCGAGCGGAACGACGAAGGTTCTCGCCCCCGAAACACTCGGAGCAGAAGCCGCAACAGGTGATCAGCAGCAGGCTTTAAGCCTAGAGCTGCAGGATGACCGGGAGAAAGCAATCGCTGCGGGGAGAGCCATCGGCGCGAAGAGAGGATACCTGCTGCAGCTGCCCAGAAGGATGCGCGTGGCCCTCGCACGAGAAAATCTCACCACCTTCGCTGGCTCTCGGAGCCCCCGAGGTTGCGATGCAATGCCTGCCTGACTCACGTGCCCAAGCCAGGAAAGCCTTTTACTTACGACTACGAATCATAATCTCCCCTATTTTCCCAGTCGAGGTCGCTGCTCGAACCTGCGTAGGTCGCTGCTCGAACCTGCGTAGGATTCAGAAGAAGAAAAACAGGAACGCCCCGCTCTGTCTGAGATGCCGATGGAACTTCCAGCTCCCATGACCGAGAGTAGTGATGTTGCCGAAGGAAACCTGCACGACCGAGCTGTCCCCAACCGAAGGTTGGTTGCTAGAATATTGAGATACCGATGCTGCTCAGTCGCCGTGGCGCTGCGGGCCTCACTGGCGCTAGGCCCCGTCGACGCCGAAAAGGTAGCCAACGGAACTGGAGTAGACGCTGAAGCTGAAGGGGGGAGAGCGGATGGACTCCCAACCTGCTGAGGGCGCCTGGGCTGGACATCGGCCGCGACCCCCTGCTGGGTGGGCGGCGAAACGCAGGGGGGGAGCTGCGAGCCCGCGCTGGCCCCGCTAGGGGGGCGCGGTGGCAGTCGCGCCTGCCCCTCGCCCTCGAGCGCGCCCGCGGCGCCGCCTGCCGCGCCTCCCGGTAGCGCCGCCGCCGCTGCCGCGGCTGCCCCTGCCGCCTCCTGGGCGGCCCTCTGCTTGACCTCCCTGCTCCGCTCGACCCCGGCGAGGCCGGCGGCCTCGGATCGGCCGCCTTGGTCTCCTTCGCTGCAGCGCCTTCAGCATCGACTGGGATGCGTAGGCCTAGGCAGGCGCAGGCGAAGTGGGAGAGATGCGGTGCCCCCTGTATTCCTGGCCGCCCTGCTGCGCGTCTTCGAAGAGGCCCTCGGTGCTCACGGGCTCCGCCTCGAGCCTCTCGAGCTCGACTCTCTCGGATCTTTCGCCTTCGAGTTCGCCCGCATCGAGCTGCTGGAAGAAATCGGTGTCCCACGAGATGATGAACACCTTGCTGCCCGCCTCTGTGTCCTCCGACTTCTTAGGCTGCGCCTGCTGCTGCGCCGAGGGGTCCAGCCCGACCTCCGACGCCGACGCGTTGGCTGCCACCCGCTTGCCCAGCTGGGCGGCGGCGAGCAGCCAGATGGTCTCCCGCTCGCGCTGCCCCGCCCGCTCCAGCTGCTCATTGCAGCGAGCGACCTGGGCCATGGCCTGCTCGTGCTTCACGTTCGAATCGCGCCACGCCCCCTCCGCCCGCCGCACCGCCTCCGCTCGGGAGACGCACTCGGGCTGAGGGGCCATCTGCTGCCGCTGCTGCAAGGCTGCCGTCAGCGTGGCCCGCAAGACGGGGTCCTGGACCACGGCGATGGCCTGGGACAACACCTGTTCCTGCATGGCCTTGGTCGGCGGCAAGAACTCGTTGCGGTTCACCTGCTCGTTCTTGCCTTTGCCACCACCTGTGGCCCTGGGTTTGTGAAGCTTGACCCGACGATTGCTTCCGCTACAACGGCAACCCTGCCTCGCCAACACGTCGTTCCATTCGCGTTTGTGGCAAGTGCTCCACATCCTGAAGCCGCCGGTGCCTGCAGACATGGCTGGATATGGCTGGAAAAGGGAAAGCGGCCCGGATTCGCCACGAAGAGCGCTTGGCTAAAGTCGCGAAGGTGGCCTCGCGCCCCCCAAGCACCCACGAGGAGGGTCTGGGCGTTCGGACGGCCGTAAAATCGATCGTGCTGAGATTGCTTGAGGGGAGGGAACGAGGGAGGGAGGAGGAGGAGGAGGAGGAGGAGGAGGAGGAGGGCGAGGGGGAGGGCGAGGAGGAGAAAGAGGAGGAGGAGGAGGAGGAGGAGAGGAGGAGAAGGAGGAGGAGTACGAGAAGGAGGAGGAGGAGGACGAAGGAGGAGGAGGAGGAGGAGGAGGGAGGAGGAGCACGACGACGAGGACGAGGAGGAGGAAGGAGGGAGGGGAGGGAGGAGGAGGAGGACGACGACGAGGAGGAGGATGATGACGCGGAAGAGGAGGATGAGGAGGAGGAGGAGGACCAGGAGGGGGACGAGAGAGGGAGAGGAAGGAGGGGGAGGTGCAGAAGGAGCAACAGGCAAAAGAACGAGCCTCTGCTCCCGCTGCCTCGTCTAGTGGCAACCCACGCTGCACTAGACTACTGGCGCCAGGGGACTGGCTAAGGGCACCTCTATCCTCAATCACTTCATGCCGAGGGCCAGCCCAGGAGGAGGGGGAGGGAGGACAAACCTGGCCGACCCCGGGGCGCCATCTGCGGCTCGCGCCCACGGCGGGGCGCAACCACCCCGCGCACCAGGCACCGCGGCCCCTCACGCGGGCGTGGCCCCGCGCCGCCGCACTGGTGCGCACCCCTCGTCGACGACACGGCCCCGGAACGCCGCACTGGTGCCCGCCCCTCGTCGACGATGGTGCAATGACTGCGCCCTCCCGTCCCCAGTCGCTTCCTCACAAGCTCCTGCAAGCCAGGCCTCTCGCCGCTCGCAGCGCCCCCCCTTGAAGCGGCCGGCACCCTGTGCGCATGCCTTCCACGCGAGGGCCCCGTCTTGAAGAGGAGCTGCCTTGGATCATTCCAGCGCGTCATCGGGACTCCGAGCATGTATGATCGTGATGTTCGAGGGAGTGTCCCGCGATGTTCCCGCTTTGAACCAGAGCCGCCCCTCTGTGTGATTGTCGCAAGAGCTTCACACTTCTGGCGCCATGAACCTCGAGGGCGTCTCGAGCGAAAGCCCCACTGAGAAAAGCAGCCGCCCCCCATCGGCGCGCACGTACGTCGAGGGAGGACGACGAGGACGAGGACGAGGAACGACGAGGAGGAGCGGCGAGGAGGTGGTGGCTCCTTCCAGCTCCGCCCTGGCGGTGCTGAGCTGGCCCTGAAGCTGCACGGACGCGGCGGCGGAGGAGCTCGTGGCCTGCACGAAAAGGGGGAGCGGGGCGCAGTCGCCTCACAAGCCTCCCCTTGGCCTCGCCGCGCCTGCTCCTCCCCTCCCTCTGCTCCTCCCCCGTGCCCTTCCTCCCGTTGAGACCCCACCCTCCTCCCCCCATCACATAACTTCTCCGCTCCTCTCCCCTCATGACCTCCTCCTCCTCCTCCTCCTCCTCCTCCTCCTCCTCCTCCTCCTCCTCACCCTTGTTTCTCGAGAGCGGGGGATTGTGGAGTCGCACGCCTTTCGGAAGGTGTTGTCCCTTTCTCATTTCCCTCCTCCTCTGTCTTCCCCTTCTCGTATACCTCCTCTTCCTCCTCCTCCTCCTCCTCCTCCTCTTCCTCCTTTTCCTCTTCCTCCTCCTTTTTCCCCCAGAACCGAATTGTTTGCTGCTCCAGCCCCCCCGAAAAACAACGGAGCGGCATCCTGTTTTTTTGTTTTGGGGGGGGGGGAAGGACTCCCTACTCTCCTCCGCGTTGCCCGACTCTCCTCATTCCTCTCTCTTCCGCCCTCCTCCTCCTGCCCTCTGTCAGAATCGCGCTTGTTGGTTCTCCCCTGCCCCCCGCCCCCCCCACCCCCCCCACCCCCCAAAAAAAACGCGGCGCGGCCTCCCGTTTTTTGTTGTTGTCCGTTGTTTCCTTTTTACGTTTTTTGAGGGGGGGGGCTCCTCCTCCGCCTCCTCCTCCTCCTCCTCCTCCTCCTCGTCCTCGTCCTCCTGGCCTCAGAATCTCGTTGTTTGCTTCTTTTGCACCTCCTCCCCCAATCCATATATATATATATATATACACACAGATACAAGACTGTAGTGGCGCTTCGCGCCATGCACCTTGGTCCTTGAAGATTGGCATGCAGGCGGAATAGCAGGAAAATCAAGCCGACAATTTAGCAATAACTCCGTGTTGCCTTTTCCGGCATCGCCGCTTTGATAATGTTATTCGTTATCCTTCCTCCATGCTTCTTTTTCCTCATGTTCGCCATACCCTGCGCATTCTCCCCATCCTCCTCAGCTCTTTTTGGCGGAGGCTCCTCCTGGGAGAGCCTCGGGGGGCCTCGCAAAAGTTGTTTCAAACTTTCTCAAGGCCTTCTGGAGGCCTCCTGGGCGCATTCAGGGGGCCTCTGGGGGCTTCCTCGGGCCACCCTGTCTCCAACCGCGGTCTCCCTGAACGACCGGGTCACGAATTGGAATGTTTCGGAGGGTGCCTTGGGGCCATATTGGGCCGCCATGGGGCTCTCTGAGGGCCATCTTGGACCCGTGTTGTGCCGTTTTGGGGCTCTCTTGGACTGCCTGGAAGCCCTTCCGGATGGTTGTGGGGCGATTTTGAAGCCTCCCAGGCGGCTTCGGACGCCCAGAAGACCGCCGTCTTGGAGCGTCGGGAAGCCGAAAAGAGGAGAACCACAACATTCACCAAAAACCAACAGAAAGTCAATGATTTTTGCCTCTTGGGGCCTTCTTGGGAATGCTCTTGGAGGCCTCTTTGGGGCCGTCCTGGAGGCCTCTTGGGCCATCTTGAAGTCACGTCGGTCACTCTTGGAGCGCTCTTGTGCTGTCTTGGGGGTCTCTGAGACGTCTCCGATGACCCCCCTGATCGCCCTAGGTGTGCTGGGAAGGCTTGGCAAAACGCCCTGCGAGGCCCGGGGGGCCGCTTCGAGGCCCGACCAGAGGGTCCCACAGCCCCAGATCCCAGGAGATCGGTGTTTTTTTTTGGGGGGGGGTCCCCCCGCCCGAGCTTATAAAAAATACAGGAAGAGGAATATATATATATATATATATATATATGTGTGTGTGTGTGTGTGTAAACACGCGACGCGGCCTCCCGTTTTTTTGTTGTTCGTTTTTTTTTTCTCTGGGGGGGGGTCCTCGTATTCTCACGCGGCTCGCTTTCAACCTTCCTCTCTCCCCGCCATCTCTCCTCTCTCCCTCCTCCTCCTCCTCTTCTTCATCCTCCTGCTTCACCCGAATCAAGGCTTTTTTGTATTTGAGTTGCTTTCGAAGAAGGAAGTACCCAGTGGCGTGCATAAGTATTGGTATTGCCATGGTTGGTTATCGCAATTGGCATTGCGTTGGCATAAGCGATGGCGTGCGTGGCAAGAAGCTGCATTCGCAAGCATTGCGTTGTGGGGTCCTAATGGATCCCTCCACAGAAGGCTAGATGAACACCCTCTACCAGAAGGACTTCTATTGAAACCCTCCACAACACAAAAAAAGGTTTATATTGAAACCCTACACAGAAGGATTCCATGCGAAACCCTCCACAGAAGGATCCCTACCGAAATCTATCACCCATGCTTTCTCCCACTGGCATTGCATTGTCATGGGTATGGGATCGCCTTGGCACTAGTTTGGCATTGCGTTGGCACTGCTTTGGCATTGCGCTGGCAAGTTCTACTGCCTCCCTTCGCAGGATGATTCCTGTTGAACCCCAGACAAGAAGGATTCCGATTGAAACATTCCACAAGAAGGGTTCATGTTGAACCCCTTCAAAGCAGGATTCCATTCGAAGCCCTCCATCGAAGGAATCCTATTGAAACCGACCACAAGCGATTTCCCCCGGGCATTTCATTGGCATTGTTTTGGGGTTGCCATGGCATTGGTTTGGCATTGCGTCGGCACTGCGTTGGCATTGCGCTGGCGACTTCTAATGCCGCCCACCACAGAAGGATTCCGATGGAAACCTTCCACACGAAGGGCCCCCCGCATGAAGGGTTCAAGGCGAAACCCTCCACAGAAGGATTCTTGCCGAAACCCTCCACAAGAAGATTCAGATCGACATCCTCCGAAGAAGAATCCGTACCCAAGATTCAGATCGACATCCTCCGAAGAAGAATCCGTACCCAAATCATCCACATAAGGATTTGTTGGCATCTGTTGAACGACTAGAATCATGCCATCGACATCGCAGTGGCATTGGTTTGGTAACGGTTTGACATCGCATTGGCATTGCGTTGGCATTGCGGCGGCAGTGCGTCAGCATACGTCCACAAGAATGATGCTTACGGACCCCCCACGGTAAGTATTCACATTGCAATCCTCCGCAGAAAGGTTCCATGCGAATCCCTCCACAGATGGATTCCTATAGAAATCCTCCGAAGAAGGAAACCTAGAAAGGATTCCGTTGTGGATGACATCATCCACAGAAGGGTTCTTAGAAGGATTGCTATTGAACGCTACCACAAGCAATCCACCCCACCGGCGTTGCATTGGCATCAAGTTTGGATCGCCTTGACGTTGGTTTGGCATGGAGTTGGCACTGCTTTGGCATTACGCTGGCGAGTCCTAGTGCCTCCCTTCGCAGAACGATTCCGATTGAAACCCTCCACAAGCAAGATTCCTTTTGGAATGTATAACAAAGGATTCCCCCTTGGCATTGCATTGGCATTGTATTGGGATCGCCTTGGCATTGGTTTGGCATTACGATGGCACTGCTTCGGCATTGCGTTGGATTTGCGCTAGCGAGTCCGAATGGCTCCCTCCGCAGAAGGACTCCTACTGAACCCCCCACAAGAAGGATTCCGAGTGAAACCCTCCACGGGAGGATCCCTATCGAAACCCTCCACAAAGGCATTCCTATTGAAATCCTCCGAAGAAGGATTCGTGATGACACCGTCCACAACGGATTCTTCTTGAAATCCACCGAGCGACAGGATTCCCCCATTCACATTACATTGGCATTGGCATGGGTTGGCAATGGATTGGTATCGCATCGGCATGCATTGGCCTGGTGCAGGAGATAGACAGAGAGAGAGAGAGAGAAAACACGAGATAACGATATAACGAGAGAAGCATATTATGAGGGGATCACGGCGAACAAAAACACTACAACACACCATAAAAGTTTAAATATGAAGGAGCGCTCCACTAGATAGAAACCATATCAAAACAACGTGCGACTCCACAATCCCCCGGCCTTTCTTTCTCCTCCTGCTCCTGCTCCTGCTCCTGCTCCTCCTCCTCCTCCTCCTCCTCCTCCTCCTCCTCCTTATCCTCCTCCTCCTCCCAATATTCCTCCTCCACCTCCACCTCTACCTCCAACTCCTCCTCCACCTCCACCTCATTCTCCTCCTCCTCCTCCGCCTCCTCCTCCTCCTCTTCCTCTCTTGTTACCGCCCTGCCTCAGGACACCGCTTTGGTCCACCCCCCCCCTCATCACCTCACCTTCCCTCTCCTCTCCTCTCCCTCTCCTCTCCTCTCCTCTCTCCCTCCTCTCCTCTCCTCTCCTCTCCTCTCCTCTCCTCCCCTCCTCCTCCTGCTCTCATTATCCACCTCCTCCTCCTCCTCCTCCATCCTCCTCCTCCCCTCATCCTCCTCGCTCCGCTCCTCCTCGTCCTCGCTCGTCCTCCCGGGTCCCGCGCCCCGCGGCGCGGCGGGGGGGGGGGGGGCGCCGGCCTCCCCCAGCTCCCCCCGCAGGCGCTCGGCCTCCGCCTTCGCGGCCTCCAGCTCCGCCTTCCGCGCGCGCGCGGCGCGCGCGCGCTGCGCGGCGGGCGCGCGGCGGGCGCGCGGCGGGCGCGCGGCCGACCCTCGGCGGCGTCGCGGGTCGAGAGCTCGGTGTGGCAGCTCCTGGGGGCCTCCCGCGCCATACTCTGTGGGCTCCTGCGACGTCGACGCTGGCCGACGGTCACCGACGCGAGGGTCGACGCTGGTCAGCGCTGGATCGCAGCTGTCTCACCGATTGCCGGACGCTGCTCGGCGCTCGACGCTAGCGCACTCTGAAGGCACTATCGAGAGGGTATACCAGGCTCCCATGAATTGCTGCCGAACACGAGTGGCCTGCGGCCGAGATGTGGTCGACTGTCAGCGGGGTCGCGGCCAAGAGCAAAGAGATCATGCGAGGCGGGAGTTTAGTAACATCCACCACCGGGGGAAGCCACGTCCTGGGACCCAAGAGGGAGGCGGTTATGGACATGTTCGAGCCCCAGAGGGCCCGATTCTGCCCACATCCACCGCCCGTCGGAGCCCACGAAGATCGATCCCGCAGGCGGCGGTCATGGATACATACCCGCCTCGGAAGTCAGGAGCAGTGAGCAATGCTCTGCGCGGGGAGCTCAAATGAGTTGACCTGCCCACGCCAAGGCTGGCCCAGAAGTCTGCGCGGCCCACGCCTGCGGGCTTCCTCGACATGGGGGGGCGGGGGGAGGCGGGGGGGGGGCACCCTCACCAGCAGAACACCAGCACTGCTCCCCAACGACGGGAGATCAGGAGGAGGAGGAGGAGGAGGAGGAGGAGGAGGAGGAGGAGAAGCAGGAGGAGCAGGAGGTTCAACGATGACGATGACGGAGAACGAGGCTCCGAAGCAGGGCGGACAAAAGCAAAGGCCCCCCTCCCAGGGGCAGCAAAGGACCCAGACCCCCCCCCGCCGCTGCTTCTGCCGCTTGAAGCGGCGCGCGCACGTCTGCGCCTCAGACTCTGAGCTCCTGGCTCTCCCGACCCCTCGCGCCTCCAGCCGGCCCTCCCCCGCCCGCCGACGCCCTCGGAGGAGGAGGAGGAGGGGGAGGGGGAGGAGGGGGAGGAGGGGGAGGAGGGGGAGGAGGGTGGGAGGGGGAGGAGGGGGAGGAGGAGGAGGAGAGAGGAGGAGGATGAGGAGGAGGAGGGGATGTAGGGAGAGGAGGAGGAGAGTATAGGGAGGAGAGGTGAGGAGGAGGAGAGGACCGCCTCTCCTGCACCGACCTCTCCCCCCGCCTCCCCCACGCTACCCGCACTCTCGGCCCCTCTCTCCCCTCCCTCCCTGCGTTCACCCCCCCAGTACATCGATTCGATTCGTTCCCATGGGAGCCCCACAAAGGACACAGTGCTACCGTCCCTCGCAATGCGTCCCGCGCGCCCGTACACAGAACAGCGGGGGCTTTTCGTGGGCCCCATAAAAAAAAAAAAAAAACAGGGGGGCCCCTCCGAAGGTCCCAGTGCCCCCCCGTCCTCGGCGGCGCGCTCGTTGGAGGACAGGCAGAAAGGGGCTCCCCGACTTCGGATCCGCCGTGCTCTGGTGGGTTGCGCAGGCAGGGCGGGAACTTCTTGCCCTGCGTGATGAGGTCCTTTGATGCCGATTTCCGCCCTGCGTCGCCGTCGCTGTGTTCGCCACACCTCTGCGGAAGTATCCGCGCTACCTCTTCCTGAGGCGGACATTTGCGCCACACTGTTTCGCATCGTTGGGGGTGCATGCCCGACACAATTCCACGTCGGAAAGTCAACCAAGGTGCGGCGGATCCGACGTCAGGGCTGGCCATTTCAAACGGCGGTGGGGGCCTTTGGGGAACCCTCGGGCCTTCCGAGGAGCCGCCCGTTTTTTTCACCGAAAGACTGCACCTCCATTGAAACAGCCATTAAAACGGCAAGGCGAAGCACTTAAATTTGTACCGCGGGGCTGGCCAAAGTGAAACACTTAAATTTGTACCGCTAAACCGGCCAGCGATTCTTTCCTTCTTGTTCGGAGGCGCGGCTCCTCCCGGGCGGCACGGGCGGCTCCTCGAATTTTCCGAGGAGCCGCCCGCGCGCGTGTCCCAGGCCGCAGAAAAGGGGGCCCCAGAAGGCGTGGAGGGCTTCCGAGCAGCCCCGCCCACCGTTGCTTCCCCCGCGAGCGCGCCGTCGACGACCTCCCTCCCCATAGAGGAAAAAGAACTATGCACATACACCGATTCTGGCCAGGCCCATTCTGAGCCCAGGATCGGTGCATACGACCTCCTACCTTGGCCAGGAAGGCATATGCACCGATTCTGGGGCCCAGGATGGGCCTAGCCAGGACCGGTGCATGTGCATAGTTCTCTTCGCCCGATCCCCAGGCCCCCCGACGTCGGGACTGGCTCCTCACGTCGACCCCCAAGAGGTCTGACCCAGAGCTCGCGGGACCGGCTCCTCCTCCCGGGTCGCTTCTCCTGCGACGGCCCCGAGGACCGGCGAGGCCCCCCGCGCGAGGCGGGGGAGCTGCCCATGACCTCCTCCTCCTCCTCCTCCTCGCTCCTCCTCGCTCCTTTCCTCGCTCCTCCTCGCTCCTCGCTCCTCCTCCCTCCTCCTCCTCCTCCTCCTCCTCCTCCTCCTCCTCCTCCTCCTCTTCCTCCTCCCTCCGCCTCCTTCCTCTCCACCGCCGCCCCGCCGAGGCGCCATAACTCGCCCCCCCCCGCTCGCACACCCCCCCCCCAGCCCCCAGGCCCCAGCTGGTGGACGACTCCCCCCTCGGGCTGCCCTGATCGACGCCCGCACGCGGATAGAGGCCCCGGCGTTGGAACCTAGGAACAACAACAAAACCCCTTTTTTTCTTTTTCTCTTTCTGTCTTTTTCTTTTTCTTTTTTCTTTTTTTCTTTTTTTCTTCCATTAAAAGAGAGTAGGGAAAATAAGGCCGAGGAGGATGAGGAGGAGGAGGAGGAGGAGGAGGATAAGGATAAGGATAAGGCCCTTGGGGGTCTGGTCTTGCCGCCTACCGAAAAAGGCTTTGACCCCTGGGAAGCATACGGATGCGGGCCCACCCTTGCTTTGGGGGGGCCGCCTGAGGCGTCGGGGCCCGTCTGTGTCGACGGGGCCCCGTGCCTCGCTAGCAGGGAGACCCTGCCTCGGTTGCGGCCTGTCGACTGTTGCAGGCGATGTGGGGCTGCCTCGCTGGGCGCACCCCTCACCGCTGAGAGCCCGCCCACCACCGCTCCCCTCCTCCCACCTCTCCCCCACTCCCAGGACGGTAGAGAGGCAAAAAAGAAAAAGAGGCGGCCTGGTACTCCCTGCCCTCGGCTTACGTAGTATGTAGTGCATGGCCGCACTGGCTCATGCGTTGAGTGCTGCTGCCGAGCTCTCCCTTGTAGCGGTAGTGGGGAGAGAAAAAAAAGGGGAGGCCAGGCCTAGTGCAGTCTGCTCTCTACTACTGCTGCTGCCCTATGCCCCAGCCTGCCGCCGCTGCCGCCCTTGGCGAGGACAGCCTGATGTCCTTGCTCTGGCCTGAGCTGTCATCCTTAGTGACTGCCGAGGCGGCGGCTGGGGTGGTGCTCGAGCTGGCCTCACTGCTGAGAACCTTGCCACGGTTCTCCCAGCCCTCGAGGCTCTTGCTCGGGTTGGTGCACGGCGGCCTGCGTGGTGGCTGGAGGTAGTCCTTTATCTCCATCTGCGGCTCCAACATTAGCTCCGTCTGCAGGTCGCCATCGAAGAACGCCTCGTCGTAGGCGTAGCCGTGCGGGCCCTTCGTCCAGCGCGTGTATATGTTGTCGAGCTCGTCGTACTGGCGCCTCGTGAAGTCCAGCTCCCATGGCATCGGCCCGTGCGTGGTCTTGCCCATCTTGTCGTCGGTGATGCCGATGGCGCTCCTCATTGTGCTGATGGCGCCGTTGATGTCGCGGAGCTGCTCCTTGAGGTAGAGCTCCGCTTGGCTGCGCTCCGCCTCCTCGTGTGGGTCGAGGCTCTTCGCATTCAAGCGGCCCAGGGTGGTCACGACCCTCTCCCGCTGCTTGTGGAGCGCGTGGAGGGCCTTCTTGCTGTGCTCGGTCGCCACCTTGAACGATGCGGCCGTACTCTGGAGCGCGTTGTGCGCGATCTCGAGCCTGTACGCCGCCGTGCCCGCCACTTGGTCCGCAACTCCTCCCATGCCTCCTCTGTCGAGCGGCTTCTGCACAATCGTCGGCTGCAGATGGTCTCCTGCATCATGCTGCTTCGCCATCTCGCCCTTCTCCATGTGCGCCTGCGCCGCCATCGCCGCACTGGTCGTGCGCCCTCTGGGCGCTGGCTCTGGATGTAGGCGGGGTGGCCGCCAGCACTGGATGGGGAAAAAATAAAAAAAGTGAAGAAAAATACTAAAAAGTGAAAAAAAAAAAGCGAGAAATAAGAACAGAAAAGAAAAAAAAAAAAAAGAAAAAAATACAGACAAAAAGCAATGAAAGGAAGGGGTCGGGAAAGACAGTGGAAATGAAAAAAAAAAAGAACTAAGAAAAAAAAGAGAAAAAAAGACACAGGCAAAAAAAGAAAATACACAAAAAACGAGAAAGAAAAAAAAAATCAAATAAAAAAAAAAAAAGAATGAAGAAAAAAAAAATAAAAAAAAAAAAAAAAAAAAAAAAAAAAAACAACACGCCGCGAAGATGCTCGAGTCGCGAATGTCCTCTGGTGGTATGTCGAGCTGTATACCATTCCTCGTTACCTTAGTTGTTCCCGCCTACTGTTGTACACCTTAGATATTGTAGTCGTTTCCTTAGTTCCCAGTGGTTGGGCCGTAAGGAATCGTAGTGAGACCTTGATGTGATAGTAGGCGTAGGCACAGTGGTTCGCTGGTGTCGGAGTCCTGTGCCTTTCCTTAGTATGCAACTCTTACTCACACTATTCTCTGGATGTCGAGATAGGTAACATTTGTGATAGCTTAAGCAGGCAAGAGCTGGATGTAGCTGAGCGGGAGAGGAGAGGTCGAACCGTGGTCGGATCACAATCGCATGTCTGTGCTGGTTGATGTGGTATGGTAGTTCCCTGTGTATGCTGTCATAGTACTCGATGTGTACCCATTATCATGTACTGTCGTTCTGTGTGCTGTCCATTACGATGTCACGGTACTTCAGACTTCGAGCGTGCATCGACAATACTGTATGACAGGCAAACCCCGTATGTGAGTGACACTAGTAGAGAGCTGATTGCCTGGAGAAAGATGATAGGTTGGGAAGTGGGAGTTGGTGGGGGAGAGGGCGTAGGTAGTGGGAGCCCGTGTAATTGTAGGGTGACGGCTGCATAATTAGAAAGACCGCCGCCCCCCTCATTTTTTTTGCCATAGGCTGGTAATAATCCCTTGGTCGTAGGTCCCGATAGTACGTAGCCATCCGATATAGGTATACCATCTGGCCTCCGTGCTGTTCGGCCTGGCTTCTGAGACTCGTCATACGAACAAGGTCAACACTAATCTGCTGTGCATTTTTTTCCTCTCGGCTCACTGGCGGTGATGATGGTGGCCAGGCACGAGGTCGCCCCATTGAGTTGAGGCGTGGTTCGGTGGCGCTGCTCGACATCGAGCTGCTGGCTCCGCTGGGCTGCGGGCCTGGCGAGGGCTGGCCCGCGGGGCTCTCTCGCTCGCGGCGGGGCGAGCTGCTGGGCATTGGCTGAGGTGTGCCTTGGCTCACCTCCTGTTGAGCTGCGCCTCCACCGCCCTCTCCAGGCCCGTCTTCGGGCCTCCTGAGCGGCTCTTCGTGGCCCCTAGGTGCGCCAGCGCGTGGCCCAGGGCCTGCTTGAATATGTCCCCCTTGAAGCCCGCGATCTTGTCGTACTGCTCCTGCTCCAGCTTCTGGTCGTACAGCACGGCCCTGAAGCTCGGCGCCGTGTTGATCGTGTAGATGAGCTTGGCCTTGCATTGTTTGATGTCCATCTCCACGTCCTCGCCCGTCTTGTTGCATGCCTCCTGGATCTTGCACTGCAAGAAGACCTCCGTGATGAAGATGGGTCCCCAGGGCTCGTCGAGCTGGCTCATGAACTCCTTCAGTAGCTGTCTCACGTGGAGGAGGGACGCGTCTAGTTGCTGCTCCTCCGTATCGAGAACCGCCACGATCTCCTCGACTAGACTCGCCGCCACCTGGCCGTGTGGTGGGCCAAGGCCGTGCCCTTTGCCCAGCTGCTTTACTTTCCGCCCGTACTCCCTGCCTGTCTCCATCGGCGCCTGCACCCATTCTGGTTCGAGCGGCGTCAGCCAGAACTCTCCCGTGACGTGCAGGAAGTTGCGTATCTCGTTCGAGTTCTGGAGAGTGAGCCTCTGGAGCGATCTCAGCTGGTCCCGCAGCTCCACTTGGCCGCCTCCTCCCCCACCGCGGCCGCCTCCTGGGGGTCCTCGACCTCCTCCTCCTCGGCGCTGGGTGGGAGGCGGCTGCTGCGGTGTCTGCTGCGACTGCTGCGTGTCTGACGAGCCGACTCCGCCGCCGAGGTGCGGGCGCTGTGCTGGTCGCTGCCCTTCGGCTGCGCCTCCTCCTCTCTTCGTGCTGGCCCTGATGCGCCAGTCGCCTTGGCCCACGTGCGACATGTGCTCCTTCTCCCCGTGCTGCTCTGATCGACTCTGGCCCTGCAATGTGCTCACGTATGTGTGCGTGGTAGTCCTCACGAGTTTGAGCCTCGTGGTTACAGATCTGGCAGCTAAGGGAGCTGGGGTCGGAAATGGGGTGGGACCACATCGACCTGTCTTGGTGGCAGATACCGTGGCCATGTACTGCCCTGACTGCGTGGTCGACACATACCTTACGGTTAATAAATGTGCTCTTGCACCAGGGACATTGGTTGTTGACGATTACGGACGCCACCACTGGTCGGATGTTGTGGGTCTCTCGGCGATGCCCAGCTAGTGCTGCGTATGTCGCAAAGCGCATGCCACACCTCTGCTCTGTGTCGTTTTCGCCCTTCGTCGTATGATCGCACCAGTATGGTTTTAGTGTATCCTCCTCCCTGCCCTCCTCCCCCTGTATCGTCGCATCTCGTGTCGTGAGCACATCCCAATTTCGCTCGTAACTGTACAATATTGATGGGTCTGTTTGTAACCAGTTTGTTTGTTCCGTACTCCCCTGTTCGAATATAGCGAGGTCGGATTCCCTGTCTGCGTACCATCCCATGCTCTCGTCCACTGTTGCTATCACATGCATGTCGGCTGCAAACTGCTGTGCCCACGGGGTGGAGGTAGGCCCCACAAATCCCTGCCCCTCAAGTCGACGTATGCCCTGAGCTGCGTCTAATCTGGATGTTCCGAACACCGCTGCAATGACTGCTCCGTGCTCCCAAGGGTGCCTTGACCAGTTCTGGTACCACCGTAGGCGTCGCACAAGCAAAGAGACGGATGTGCGCTCAAGTCTCCAATATCTGAACACCTGTCGCAAGTTGTTGCACCTCACTGTCCCATCTGTTCTAGTCCACGACATTGCTCCTCCCGCTAGCGTCCGTAGGTACTTGCCTAGTACGCTGTCGATAGCTGTTGCGTGGGCATCTGTCAGAACTAGCGCGGGTAAACCGCTGAGGGCCGCACCTACCACGAAGGCCATGAACATCATGCGTTTTATTTGTCGGGGTACCTTAGAGGTCCAAAAGATCCCGCATTGTCGCCATGCAACGCGGATGGCTGCGATGCGCCGCACGACCTCGCCAGTGATGCCCTGTCCAGCTGGTAGGTAGGGGCCTAGTACCCGCATTTCCCTGAGCGCCTGACCCTGCAGTGTTTTGCTGCGCCTTAGTTGTCTGGTTTTCCCGTAGCAGCCCTGCCCTACGAGGTATAGTAGGTGGTTGGTCTTAGCATTATTGAGTCCCCATCCTCCTGCAGCTATTGTTTGGGACAGTCGTTCGGTGTTGTTGTTGAGTTGTTTTTCAATGTCTCCAGCCGTCGCTGCGGGTGGTATTGTCTGCACATAGGTGATGTCGTCCATGAACGTGTTGAGAGCTAAGTCGTGGGTGTTTCCTTCGACTGGGTTGGTCGTGTCGTGGATGATCTGGTCTGGGTCTGTGCGGCCTTGTTCCCACCATTTTGTAACGTACAGGTTGTATGCGTCGTTGAATTGCCTTGGGCATAGAGTGAAGCCCATTTGGGCTCCTGTGGTGCTCTCTGCTTCGACTGTGCCGTGAGCCCCTCCCCCACGAAAAGGGTTCCTTCTTCAGGGCCCCGACTGTACGGCAACATGGGTCCGATGCCCATGTTGTCCAAAACAGACAGCGGCCGCTGCTGGTGAATCGGGCGGCCTTCCGCCTCGAACGGAAAACGTCCGCGGCGGCGCGCACAGCGAGCCCTGCTCGAAAATGAGTAGGAGCTGCTGTCGGTCTCTGTGCCCACCCTTCCCGTACCCATGTCGTTCGTTCCGACCAGTCGTCCGGGGCGGTCATGCCAGGGACGGCTCGCTCCCCACTCCACGCCGGCGCCCTCGTCATGTTCTCCTCCTCCTACTCCTCCTCCTCTTCCTCCTCTTCCTCCTCTTCCTCCTCCTTCCCCTTCTCCTTCTCCTCCTCTTCTCCTCCTCTTCTCCTCCTCTTCTCCTCCTCCTCCTCCTCCTCCTCCTCCTCCTCCCCGCGCTCCCGGTGCAGCTCCCGGCCCGCCCGCCTCCCGACCTCCGCGCCTCCCCTCCCCGGGTTCGCTCGCTGTGCCTCCCACCCCTCGGTGTCCCTGCCGCACTCCGTGACCCCGCCTGCCCTCCTGGGCAGAAGACGCCAGGTCCATACCCAGACATGCGACGTCCTGATTTTTTCAGGACGGCGCCCCTAGAAGTCCAGACCCTTTCCCCGGGGCCGGTTTTTCGTCCTGACTCGTTTTTTGACGGTCCCGAGGCCCGGCGAGGGCCCCCCGGGGCCGAAAATAGCGAAAAACCTCCCGTCCTGATTTTTTTACGACGCCATCATGTCTGGGTACGGAGTACGACGGAGCGCTCGGTCTTCACCTGGGTCGACTCCGTCAGGACTTGGCCTCGCCTGACGGGAGGCTGGGTCCAGACGGAGTCAGCCCCTGCGGAGTGCTCGGTCTCCACCTGGGCTTACTCCGTCTGGACTTCGCCTCTCCCGGCCTTGGCTCTCCCTACCCGCGGCCTCCGGGCCCCCGCTGCCCTTTTGGCTGGGCGCCCGACGCAGTCCCGCCGCCAGGCCGAGAGCATGCCTTGATGCCACGCGGCGCCCGCAGGATGCCTAGGCACCGACTGTTTGGGCACGGCCGGACCTCCCCCCTTCCCGTGGCGACCCCCTCGTCGTGGTTGCCTCCTCCTCGTCCGCCCTCCTCCTCCTCCCCCCCCCACGCCTCCTCCTCTTCTTCCTCCTCCTCCTCCTCCTCTTCCTCCTCCTCTTTCTCCTCCTCCTCCTCCTCCTCCTCCTTCAGCGTAGCTAAGGGGGGCGCACCAGTCTATGACTCCGCCGACGGCTCTAGGGCTGATGACGCTTGGTGGATTTGCCACTTCACGAGCGGCACGATCTCACGGTCGGGGATCGTTGTGATCTCCCGCGTGAGCCCTTTAGATTCGCCTCTGAGGGCGTTGTTTAGAAATGCCCAACGATCATAGGAAGGAAGGCACGAGGGGAAGGGGCGAGGAGACCCCAAGGCCCAAGAGGGCAAAGAGGGAGGGGGCTTTCTATGATCGCTGACACACGACGTCGGAAGTGTGGACAGAGCGAGTAGTGAAGAAACGAGTCGCTGCATGGTCGACCTCCCAGAGAAGTGCCAGCGGGACATCCGAGACGGCACAGACCAGGGACAGGGTCGTGAAACCTGTGGCTCGTCACCCAGCATCCCGTTGAAGTCTCCAGACACGCATCAGCATGGGCGGGGGAACACCGCGTGAGGGCGCTCCGAACCAGGTCCCGCGAGATTCGCTCGATGCCCTCGATCGAACGCGGAACATACATTCGCAATCCGCGGCTGAAAACGCTAGCGAGGTCATCTGGGCACGCGCTCTCGACCAGGGCGCTATGGGGCATCCTCTGCGGCTGGAGGCACTTCACAGCACGGCTCTCCTGGCCTGGAGCAAGGGTCGGGCGCCCTGGGGCACGATTGCATTCGACCCCGCGAGCAGCGCAAACCGCCAGGAGACGACCTCGGGCCCCCCGCGAGGCGTGCCCCTGGGCTACCCCCAAGGCAGCAAAAGAGATACCCTCCGCAGTGGATGGCGATCGCCACCGCCTCGGGGAAAGCCGGCCTTCGTCGACCTCCTGTAAGGTGAGTTCGGCCCCCGCTGCCTGGAGTCGGTCCATTGCTTCAGGCCACGAGCGGAAGGTGACGAGGGAGGCACGCATGAGGGCGGCAGCAGGGAAGAGCGAGATGGAGGGAATCCTCGGACCGCCCCAGTGCCTCAGTGCGCACCACTCGCGGACTCGGATGGCCCGATAGGGCTGAATAAATAGACTGGCCAGTATGGCAGGTTCACGCTCTGCCATCCACAAGTCCAGCGGTAAGAACTGGGCGACACACGAGAGAGCAGGCACCGCTCTCTGAGAGAACACGCGGGCAGCAATGGAGGAGGGGGGCCCGACGAAGAGAGAGAGGAACCGATCATCCCACGCGCATCTCGGAGCGTGCCGAGACTCATTCGTGATATCAGGGGCGAGCCACAAACCTTGGTAGTTTGCGTGGGCGGCTATCTGGAAGGAGCTCCAGCCGGCTATCTGAAGGTCGAGCCGCCCTTGGACCCGGGTTTTAACGTCCTCCGGGAAATCGGCGAGAAAGGGGGACGAGGAAAACATTTGGCGGGTTTGAGCACCGGGCGCGCAGCACGCGCATCATTCTTAAAGACGAGGAATCATATATGTAGTGACGCGATCGCTCTCAGAACAATATCAATATCGTCCGCGCACAACCTAGCGATGTCCTCCAATCAGATCGACAAACTGCCGCGCGAAGGGATCCATGGCCAGGGCGAAGAGGGCCCCGCTGCCAGGGCGCCCTTACATGATCCCCAGAAGGACATGGAAGGGGAAGTTGTGAGAGTCTCCGATCAAGCTGGAACATCTAACACCCGCGTAGATCATCTGGAAAAGGCAAGACGGGGAGGTGGGAGGTGCATCGACCGAAGAACCGCAGAGAGCCAGTTGTGGGCCACACTGGAGAAATCCTGGACGAAATCGCAGGTTACCTGAACGGGATGTTTGGACTGCGCATATGGAGCCAACGACGCGCATCGTGTTTCAGCATCAAGCTCGATAGCGTCGTCCCCGAAGTTTCGCCCTCTGACGAAGCCCCGTCGAGGGGCCGCGAGACCTGCTCGGGGGGATTTAGCCAGGGCGCCCGTGCATACTCCGACTAGCACCTTGTTGTCGGCGCTCTGAAGTCGTAGTGGGCGGGCATTGGTGGCGCCCCTCGTCGCATGGCGCCCGGCGCCGCCCCCCCCCCCCCCGCCCCCTCGCCCTTCGGAGCAGACGCGCGCGGGGAAAATCGTCGGATCCCCCGAAGATCGGGCCGCCGCCGAGAATCCACCTCAGCGCGCTATCTAAGATGGCCACCGCTCCCGGCGCCCGCTGCCGGGCCAGGTGCGGGAGGCCGTCGGGGCCCGCTGCGCTGCGCGGGGGGGCCACCAGGCGCTGCTCCAGCTGGTCGATGGTGGGCAGCGGGGGCCATCTCCTCGAGCTCTTCCTCGAGGAAGAGCTTGATCGCCACGGTCCGAAGAGCTTGAGCTCGAGGAAGAGGAAGATCTCGAGGAAGAGCTCGAAGGAAGGAGGAGCTCTTCGGTCCGAAGCGCTCGAGGAAGAGCTTGATCGCCATCTCGCCGCCCTCCTTCGGGCCGAAGACAGGGGCCCGCTGCCCAGCGAGCGACGTCAGCCATGGCCTTCGGCTCCGTCACGATCTCGTCTCCGTCGCGGACAGCTCGGAGGAGGAGGAGAAGGACGAGGAGGAGGAGGAGGGGGGAGGAGGGGGAGGAGGAGGAGGAGGAGGAGGAGGAGGAGGAGGAGAAGGAGAGGGAGAGGGAGGGAGGAGGAGGAGGGGGCCCACACCCTGCCGAGCCCCCCTCAGGTCGGCAGCGCGGGCCCCTGCACTCCGTTGGCGGCGTCGAGCAGCGCCGTCGTCAGGAACGCCGCCCACGGCCGCGTCAGCATCGGCAGCATCAGCTTCGGCTTCACGAAGGCGGCTGCCTTTCACCTCGCGGCGCATGGTTTTGGAGAGCTGCAGGAAGAGGTCACGCTCCGCCGAGTGCACCGTCTTGGAGCCGCGGCCCAGGTCCAAAAACTTGGTCGCCAGCGGGTGCGAAGGGTATAGCTTGCAGGCGCCGGTGTAGTCCCGCCTCGCGACGACGCGGGGGGTGCTCCTCGCGACCGTGAAGCGCGCCGTCAAACATGATAGTTCGTGCCAAATCACCGCGTTCCGTACGTGACGGGCAGCCCCCTGCATCGCCATGTTGAAATGCTCTTGCACGAGGGGTGGCGACGGGCGGCTGTAGCCGCCAACCTTCGTCGCCGAGTCGACGAAGGCAGCGCGCCGAGGATGCTTGAATATCTCGGGGTGAACCGTTTGCGTCCGCGGCGCAAGGCCGCGCCTGGGCTTCGATGCGAGAACGACCGCAGCGTGGTCGGACAAGCCTTGGGTACGCGAAGCTGCAGGGCCCCCCCGAACGGCCCCCCCTTCAGACACGCGCAGGGCAGACTACCCATGAGCTGACGAGAAGAGACGGCCCACGCAGTTGAGCTCGCCCGTCCCAGGGCGGCAGAGCGAGGGGTCATTGACGGCGCATTCAAGGCAGCCCTGACATGTATCCCCCCACGCCCTGTCAAAAGGAACACGAGACGACTTGGGGTTCCTCCGGGAGGGGGGGGGGGCGGGGCGGGGGGGCGGGGGTTGGGGTGCGAATTCCGCTTTGGGCCCTGGGAGGGGGGGGGGGGGCGACGGGGCCGCGGGAAGGGGAGTTGCCATTTGGGTTCACGCAGAGGCACTCTAGAGCTGGGTAGCAGCATTGGCACCAGTAGACTGGGAAGTGGGCTGTACTCAAGGTCCTCGGGGAAGTGGCATGGGTTCTCGTGGAAGCCCAAGCCGTAGAGGGGCTTGTTATCTCTGAGGAGGGAGAAGCCAAGCTCTGGGCCCGAGCGGAGGCCCTTTGGCTCGACGAGCGGATCGAAGGGCAATCGGGGGTGTCAGGTGGAAGAAGAGGAGCGGGATCCACGAGCGCGGCCTCGCGCGCACTGTCGTTCGCGGGCGAGCGGGAGATGTTGAAAACTCACCCGACGAAGACAAGGTGTCAAGTTGGGCCCCCCTCTGACAATTTCCAACGACGCTTCTATGTCTTGGCGGATCAATAGAACCTGGGCGCTATTCAAACCAAAACTGCGAATGCTATCGTGCGCGATAATGCACGTAGACTGCCGAGATAAAATTTTGATTTGAGCGCTCTCCCTGGGGCCAGCTCGCGGTGCTCCGCAGCAGGCCGAACGCCTCCAAAGAGCGATGCGGCTCCTTCCGAGCCCCATCGCGGCAACTGGTAGAAAATGGCCACTCCTCCTGCACTCGGCTGGCCGCAGCAGAAGGAGGAGGCCCGGAAGCAATCCTTAGTGTTGAGGCTCTTGAGCAAGTCATGAGCCTCCGCCTTGGTGCCGTGAGTCTTTTGCATCCCAACTACCGCCCCATCGAGTAGTTTCGCAAGATGCCTCATCTTCTTGATTCGCAGAATACCCTCTCGCCCCGATCGAGGTGCCAGGAATAACACGCGCGCGTCCCAAGTGGCGACTCTGAAAGGCAGGAGCTGTCCTTCTCGGCCCCGCCGAGCACATGCAAGGAACGAGGGCAAGGTGTTAAATCGACCACTCCGTTGGCACCGCCGATGCACCAGCCAGCGCATCCTCGACCAACGTTGCGAGGCTGTCCTTCGACATCTGGAGCTTGCGGAGCTTGTCGGCGCTCCACTCGACGACAGGCTTGTCGCCGTTGTCCGTGGGAGTGATCCGCAGGAACGGGAGCCAGCTCGAGCTGAGGGCGCCTTTCCCCTTGTCGGTGAAGAACTTGGTGTCTGCGCATGCCTCCTCCACGACTCTGCGGGCCGCGCGCACGGCCAGCTCGCGTTCGATGGTGAACGGGTTCTTGTCCATGCTGGTGTACAGATGGGTGTGCTTGTCGCCCATGTCCCTGCAGGTGAAGTTCCCCCAGCGGCCGTCGGAGCGTCTGAAGGAAGCCAAGCGTTGACCAACCTTCCTGTTCGCATAGTTGGCGGCGCCCTTGAAACTAATAACAAAGCGCTTGCCTGTAGGATCAGCCTCCCACTTATAATCAACAGCAGGGGCCATGTTGCAGTCCTGCAACAACGGGGTGAGGATGGACTGTGCCTTGTCCAGCGCGACGAATGCCCGCGAGGTTACGGCCAACGCCGCGGGGTCGATGTGCCTCTCCATGTGGTGCTCCTGTGGGTCTGAATCCCTGGTGTGGCCAATGTCGGCGCTGAGACGGTCCACCGTGGAGCGCAGCGCGGCGAGGTCGCGGGCTTGCGTTCGCTGGGCCGCCTCGACAGCTGCAGCGTCGAGACAGACTGAAGAATGTCATTGCGAGTCTGATCAACATAAGAGCGCCACTCTGACGGCTCATCGCCGGTAACATGGAAGCCAGCACTGTCACCAGCAGGAGCAGCAGCGGCCGCCGCCTGGCAGCCGCCGCTTGAGCCAACGAGTAGCCGGTGGGCGGGGCGGCGGCAGGGTGCTCCTGAGACGGGAGGTGGACGCTGCGTCGATGCCTTCCAGAAGCGACTCGGGCATCTGCATGATCACGCCGTTACCACAAGAAAGAACTGCATATCAGAAAAAATCGGCGGCGAGACAAACATACATAATCACTGACTGACATGAGCGGAAAAACGGCGGCGGGGCGATCCGATCCGAACGTATCAGTCGGGACTCCTATGAACAAACTCGCGGCGGGAAAATTCTAAATCAGTCGAAATAAAAAATGGTAGGGCAACATATTTCAAATCAGTATATAAAATATCAATGATATATGATCACTGCTGGCACTCTTTCCTGGAACCTATAATCAAAAAAACAAATCTCACTTGAACGGTCAAAAACAACAACAAAATATACATGATCGCCAACTCCCCACCCAAAAAATGTTGACAACGAACCGGGGTTACCAAATGAATATCTGCGTAAATTTCAACAAACCACGCAAAAAGGAATCAGATTTGCTTTCCTCCTCCCTTCCGTTTACCTCTCTCATTCTCTTTCTGTCTCCTCCTGCTTCCGTGTTTGAGCTCCCAGAGCAGGGCGGCACGAAACGAATCGAGCAAACAAAAAATGGGCCGTGTTGGAGACGGAGCCGCGGGCGGCGGGCGGCGTCGGCGGGCGGCGGGCGGCGTCGTCGGCGGGCTGGATCGTCTTTCACTCTAAAAAACCACAGCGGGGGACAGCGGGCAAACTGGCGGCGGGCCCGCTGCCCAGAATCTGTTCAAAATGGCGGCGGCGGGGGGGGCGCGACATCCATCCAGTACTGCAGTGAGCACCGAAGAAACCGGAGTGATTCTGCATGGGCACGTTGTTGGCAGCACGTGGGGTTCGCCGTTCCTGATCTTCACGAGCGCGACGTGGTCCTTGGCGGCGGGCAGGGCGACCTCCATCACTCCTGGAGTGACCGATGGTCGCTCTCACCGCCAGAACCAGCAGCGTCATCAGCACGAGGGCCACGGGCCGCCATTGCAGCAGGAAGGACCTCGTCTTGGTCAAAACGGATGGCTCGCGCCAGTGTAGAGACAACATGTGCTCCACCAGGAGCTCACCAAGCAAGCGCGTGGGCGAGGCCGTGGTGCCTACATACCCACAGCCCACACTTTGGCTCTCTGTAAGCCAACTCGAGAGATGGCTTACATGAACCAAAATGACTTGAGCCCAAATTGCTACGGACCTCCTCCTCCTCCTCCTCCTCCTCCTCCTCCTCCTCCTCCTCCTCCTCCTGATCCAGCAGGAGAGAGAAGAAGAGGGCGGGGGCGAGGGAGCAGAGGAGGGGTGGGTGGGGGGGGGAGGGGCACTCGCCATCGCTCGGTCGTCCACTCCCCGTGCACTTTTCGATTTCGTGCGTGTTCTCTTGGCCCGATGATCCGGGATGCTCCCCGATGGCCCTCGCCGAGGACAAAAAATGCACACGCCCGAGCCATGCCAGGGACACAGAGCAGCGGGAGGGAACAAGGGGGAACGCGGGAGGGAGAACAGGCGTGCAGGGCGGCCTGCACACGTGTCCCCCCGGGACCCGTCGGCTCTGCCCCGGCTCCGTGGCGACTGCGACGGAGGCAGCATCAGCCGGCATCGCATCGGTCGAGCGAACCGCATCGGGACGTCCTTCTCCTCTTCTTCTTCTTCTTCTTCCCTCCTCCCTCCTCCTCCCTCCTCCTCCTCCTCCTCCTCCTCCTCCTCCTCCTCCTCCTCCTCCTCCTCCTCCTCCTCCTCCTCCTGATCCTCCCCCTCCCCCTCCTGGGCGTGGAGTCGGAATCGACTCGGATCGGCCGCCTGACTCTGGACGCACAGCAGCGCCGAGGGAGCCTCTGGCCGCACCCCGGACCGTCGGGGCATCGGGATCGCATCGGGGTCCGGGCCCCCAGCGCGGCTCCTCGGCGGCCTCCCGGGGCGACGATTCCCACGGAGCGCTCTCGGCGAGCCGCGGCTGCCCGAACACGTCCCGGGGGCTGGAAGAGCTTCTTGGGACCCTGCGCGCACGGCCGAACACCCCGAACCTGGAGGAGGGGGGAGGTCGAGCCCTGCGTGAGTTTAGAAACACAAAAAACAAACAGCACAAACACTGCTCGGCGCGGAGATCCGCAGATGTGCATCTCCTTTCCTGGCACGTCCTGCTGTGAGCGTCCAGCTGTGAGCGTCTGGGTGTGAGAGCGAGTCCAGATGGACGACAAGGACGACGACGACAACAACGACGACGCCCGAGCCATCCCCGCAGTGTGGCCGCGAACGGGGCCACGCAACTGCAACTACCCCTGTCGACTCGCTCTTAGGGTTAAGTCGGGCGTGTCCCCCTACAGGGGGGTTTTCGACGAAAAATAAAAAATACTCAACAAATATTCTAAAATGGTAGATAGAATGCTGAAAAATCGTTCCCCTACTATTTTTTGACTATGTTTGAATATTCCTCCTGTAGAGGGACAGGCCCGACTTAATCTCAGGGTGCTGGAGCCAGCGCCTCTCTCGAGACATCCTCACAGATCTGCTCTGGAAGCAGAGGGGCCTGGGCAACCAAGCAGGCAAACCGTCCGGTGCATCGCCAGAATCTGGCCGCGAACGGGAGCGTGCAGCCACCCCTGGCGGCTCCCCCTTGGGGTGCTGGAGCCAGCGCTTCGCTCGCGACGTTCTCAAAACCTGCGAGGTCTGAGAGCGAGCGCGTCGCGCGCCCGCGCGCGAGCGAGGCTGATTTGGAATGAGTCTGAGTGCGAGTGACTCTCAGCGCGAGTGAGTCTGAGTGCGAGTGAGTCTGAACATGAGCGAGTCTGAGTGCGAGTGAGTCTGAGCGTGAGCACGTGAGTCGCAAGTAAGACTGAGCACGAGTGAGTCGGAGTACGATTGAGCCTGAGTATGAGTGAGTCTGGCTGGGGAAGAGGAGGATGTGAGTGAGTCTTCGTGTGAATGAATACTGAATCTCAGTATGAGTGAGTCTTAGCAGGACTGGGTCTGAGTGCGAGTGAGTCTGAGTATGAGTGACTCTAAGTGAAGAAGAGGATTCGTGGCAGGCGAGGGAGGTATGAGGCGTGTCGGGGGCGTCGTAATAATAACAAGAACCCCTTCTATCTTCGGACATGCAGAAAAAAGAGGCCCATCTCAGAATGTGGACCTCGAGAGTTCCGCCTTGGGATCCGGGGAATGCTCTGTCGGATGTACGCGCGGGTTTCTGGGATCGGCGCTGACCCCCCCCCCTCCCTGGCGTGTTCCGCCGCCCGAGGCGCCGTCAGGGGGCTTCGCCGCAGATCCAGACAACCCGCGCGGAAATCCGACAGACGGTCTTCTGTTTTTCTGTTCTTCGATGACGACGATGGCGATGAAGATGAGGGACGACGACGATGAAGACGACGATGACGACGATGACGACGATGCCGTCGACGACGATGAAGATGACGATGACGACGATGACGACGACGACGTCGCCCTCCTCCTCTCCTCCTGTTCGTCGTAGTCGTCCTCCTCCTCCTCCTTCTCCTACCCCTTACCCCTCCAACTTCTCCCCTCTCCTCCCCACTTTCTCTCCCTCCCCCCCTCCTCCAAACTCTCCCTCCTCCTCCTGCTCCTGCTCCTCCTCCTCCTCCTCCTCCTCCACCTCCTCCATCCCTCCTCGACGATGGCGATGACCATGACGTTGAAGCTGACGCTGACGTTGGTCGTTCGTCATCGCCATCGCCATCGTCACCGCCATCGCCACCGCCACCGCCATCGCCATCCTCCTCGCCCTCCCGTCCAAGCAGCGCGCTCAGGCCACTCTTGCCTCTTCGGGCGGCGTGGGAGGCGTGGCTCCGCACACCCAGTGCCTTGGGCGCCGCCGCCGCAGAGAGAAACGGGGGCGGCCCGGCTCCGCCGCGGGCCGCTGCGACCGCCCGGCGCGCCGAGGAATTCGCTCTTAAAAGCAGGGCAGGATCGGTCAGCATCGCGGCCGCGTCGGGCAGGAGGGCGTCTTCGAGGTTCGAGGGTTTCGGGCGTTTTCGTCAGAGGTCTCTGGGCGTTTTCGATAGTTCTCGGCGGCTTCCCAGCCTCGAGATACCTTCCAGCGGCTGCGCCTTGCCGGAATCCATCCTGGGGTGCCTGGATCGTCCCGAACGGCCGCCAGAAAGCCGAGTTCTGATCCGAAAACCAGAGCGGAAGCTTGATCTCGACACGAGGCAGCGGGGTTCTGAGGGATGGAGGCAGCAGCTGTTTTGGTTCTTCGCGGCGGTGGCCCACCTTCACAACGAGTAACGCCCCCCATGGCAAGTTAAGCTCGAACGCGTTTCTCAACCGAGGCGACTGAGCGGTGTAGGCAAGTGCCGCCCGAGTTTGTACCTTATCGGTCACCGTGCAGCCGAGCTCACTGGAAGAACACACCATCCCCTCCTTATCGTCATCATATCCACCACCATCATCACTTTCTTCATCTGCATCACCATACGCATCCAAATCCTCATCCTCATCCTCATCTTCAGCACCATCGTCATCATCATCATCCTCACCATCCTCATCCTCATCGTCCCCATCATCATCGTCGTCATCACCACCATCACCACCACCATCACCATCACCACATCCTCATCTCCATCTTGATCCACATCCCCATCCTCCTTTCCTAGTCACTACCATCACCATCACCAGCACCACCACAACCATTATCATCATCAGCAGCAGGATCAGCATCGTCATCAGCATCTGCATCACCACCACCACCATCACCAGCATCACCCTCATCCTCGTCCTCATCCACACCCTTCTCCTCATCATCCTCTTCACCATCATCCGCATCCTCATTATCATCACCGCTATCGTCATCAGAATCAGAATCAGAATCATCATCATCATCATCATCATCATCATCATCATCATCATCATCATCATCATCATCATCATCATCATCATCATCATCATCATCATCTGTAGTCGCCGTGCCTCGTGAAATTTTCGGGCCCATACTGCCTGGCTGAAATCGCTTTCCAGTCACCGGTGGCCGTCACACCCGCGCGGCGGGGTGCAGAGACAATACGGTGTGTCGGACCATCGGGCAACCGTTGCGGCTGCACCGAGCGGTTGCGGCTCCCCGTCAGAGCCCAACAACGTGATGGTCTTCTTCATCTCCAGTATTCCTACGACACGCCACTGAGAATCATCGTCATCCACCTTCGATCATCCTCCTCAGCTCTTTTTTGCGGAGGCTCCTCCTGGGAGAGCCTCTGGGGGCCTCACAAAAAGTTGTTTCAGGCTTTCTGAAGGCCTTCTGGAGGCCTCCTGGGCGTATTCTAGGGGCCTCTGAGGGCTTCCTCGGGCCACCCTGCCTTCAACCGCGGTCTCCCTGAACGACCGGGTCACGATTTGGAATGCTTCGGAGGGTGTCTTGGGGCCATCTTGGGCCTCCATGGGGCTCTCTGAGGGCCATCTTGGACCCGTGCTGTGACTGCCTGGAAGCCATTTCGGATGGTTGTGGGGCGATTTTGGAGCCTCCCAGGCGGCTTCGGACGCCCAAAAGACCGCCGTCTTGGAGCGTCGGGAAGCCGAAAAGAGGAGAACCCCCAAATTCACCAAAAAACAGCAGAAAATCCATGATTGTTGCCTCTTGGGGCCTTCTTGGGGGTGCTCTTGGAGGCCTCTTAGGGGCCGTCCTGGAGGCCTCTTGGGCCATCTTGAGGTCACGTCGGTCACTCTTGGAGCGCTCTTGTGCTGTCTTGGGGGTCTCTGAGACGTCTGCGATGACCCCCTTGATCGCCCTAGGTGTGCTGGGAAGGCTTAGCAAAACGCCCCGCGAGGCCCGGGGGGCCGCTTCGAGGCCCGTCGGGAGGGTCC
>CAUYUJ010015882.1:937569-975898 GCA_963575745.1 Prorocentrum cordatum | reverse complement strand
CTCCTCTTCCAGCGTTCTCCTGCTCCTCCTCCTCCTCCTCCTCCTCCTCCTCCTCCTCCTCCTCCTTCTCCTCATCCTTCTCCCCCTCCTGCCCTCCCTGTCGCACCTTTTTTTTTGGAGGGAGGAGAATGGAGAAGCACCACGAAGCGCCGATTGTCCCACCATAGCCCTGTGCACGTGCAAAGACCGGCTGGGGCGGACAAATCCTGCCCCCCTCTGCAGACACAGGCCAACCAGGGAGCCACCCGTGACAATTATTGCCCGGGCGAACGGCCGAGCCAAGGCGGGCGAATGGGCAGCGTGGTTGCCAAAAATGGTTGTTGCGAGCGTCCGCATCTTTAAACCCTGGCCCATACCAGAAGTAAAAAAGCACCCGCCGCGTGAGGGGAGAAGACGAGGAGGAGGACGAAACGAGAGCTGCAGCAGGGGCCAGCCTCAGATCGAGGATAGGCCGGTACGCCAGGAATGCGAGGGCAGGGAATCTGGACAAAAACGTTGCGCGGGCACCCCATGTGGCCTGGCTGGCCATTTGTATATTACGCACAACGGTGACCAAGACGCAGGCCGATACGAATTCACCCTATATCGTGTCAGCGGAAGAGATAAACTATCATAACCAAAATCCACACATCCCGTGTGAAACTCGCGGGGCGGCGGCCGCCGGCGAACCAGTGCCAGATCAGCGAGGCACGATAAAGATGGACATCACATATTAAAAAAGGAAACCACGCCTAGTATCCTCATGGTGCTAATGGGAGGTCGACCACGTCGAGCGTCGATACCAACGCTGCCGTCGATGAGCCCCCGTGCAAAGAACCCGCCGGCCCCCCAGGACGGCCTCAGAGGCCCCCGCAACGAGGAAGAAAAAACAACAAAAACATAAACTATCGGAGGTCCGCGCGGATTTCTCGGATCGGCGCTGGGCCCCCCACCCTGGCGCGCGGAGCGCACCAGGGGCGGTGCCGGAGGCGCCGCCAAGGGGGTCCAGCGCCGACCCAAGAAAAAACCGTGCAGACCTCCGAAAGTTTATGAAGCCGACGTTTTAACTCCCTCGAGCGCGGGGGCCACCTGGGCGCCCCGGGAGGACCAGGCCCTCCTCCGGGCAAGGGCGGGGGAACAGGAGGCGGAGGAGGAGGAGGAGGAGGAGGGAGGAAGGAAAAGAAACAAACTACCGCGACCCTTCGCGGAGGAAGCAGCGGAAAGCCCCAAGATACTCCTGGGGGGCGAAGAGGCCGTGGCGAATGCTGTTCTGAAGGCGATAGAGAGCGTAGAGAGCGCGAGCGCGCTGTAGGAGGGGGGGCTCCCCGTCCCGTTCTGCTTGGTCGGTGCTCGACTGCATGCACATGAAAAAATCAAGCGCCCAAGCCGCATCCACGGCTGGCCAATTAAAATTGGCAGCGAAAAGGCCACCAACAACCGTGCACCGTGCATAATGTTCGAGGCTGTCCTCGCAATGGCCGCAACCAAATATGCACCTGCCAGTGCCTTGAAAGCGGCGCTGGGTACACCACCCGTTGCAGATGGTGCGGAGGTAAGCTGCTTTCACTTTCGGCGACGCGCGGCTGTCAAGCAGCCTAAAAACTTTCGTCGCGCATGCGGCGCGACGCCCAAGCGGCGTGTTCATGTGCCACCGGTCGAGCCGACGTCGCAAGTGCAATTGCGCTGAACACCGGGGCGTGGCGCGAAACGCGGCGGCCACCCGCCCCTGCCAGCCCTGCCGCCGCGGGTCAACCAATATGCGCGCCGGGAGGTCTGTCGCCTTGGCGCGGAGGGCGCACTCGGCCGCCGCCAGCTTCGACAGGAAACTTTGCCCCGCCCACTGCCTCCACCAGCCCGCGTGGCCGAGCGAGCAGGTGAAGCGCACGGCGGGGAGGAGCGTGGCCGCGCGCGCATGGACGTTGAGTCCTCCGCGCGCGATGTTCTCAAACATCGCAACCCTCGCCTTGGCGGCAAACGCCAGCGCGGTCAAGTCGGCCAGCTCACTGGGGAACTTTAAACTGCGCAGGTCCTTGAGGCAGGGAGGGGTGATCCATCCCCGCGGCCCTGGGAGCAGCGCCCGGCATGCCTTCAACTCTAAATCATCAAAATTCGGCGGAAGGTCCTCGAGCTGGGCAGCAAAAGGAAGGACAGAACATACATACACTCTGTACGCTTGTAAAACGTGAGACAGAGCCCTAAGCCCAACCCGCCCCATGTGCGAGCCCGCTCCAAATATCTAGCCAGCGGGCCGTCCCACGACAGAGCGGCTCGACCTGGCCCAACGACGAAACCTCGACACTTGGCGGCGGCCTCAGTCCGGACTCCGGCCCACTCGGGCGCCCTCGCCGCCACCTTTGGCGCGCATAGCTCGTGCACGTCGCACCGGTGCAGGGGCACCAGGGCACCAGGCCCTCCCTGCCGCACCCTGAAGCCTGTCGGAAGGGGGCTGGGCGTTTCGCCTGAGACTATCGAACCGCGTATGAGCCCGAATCTCAAAACTGACAACGGGTGCGCAGATGGAGGGCGGGCTGCTTCCAAAATGCTGCTCTCGCCCTAGCGCCGCGCACATTCGGCTCACACGAATACAAGGAGTGTAGCGGATTGAGGTGTTCAAACTGTGGTTCTCGCCTTATTGCCTCGCGCACTCGTCCTAAAAAGTGTAAGAGCTTCGCGGATTCAGAACATGCCGTTTTCACAATATGGCTCTCGCCTTAGCGCCACGCGTACTCGCTACTGCTTGCAAGCATTTCACGGTGTGAACAGGCGGTTCCTTTTCAACATGTGGATCTCGCCTTGGCGCCGCGCAGATAGGTTTCAAACGTGCGCCAGACGTTCACGGATTCTTATGGCTAGCGTGCCACACATGGTGTCTTGGAACGGCTCAGGGTTCAGGGCACCACAAGTACGCTGATTCGCGGTGTTGACGTCCTGAGAATGGTGTTCTTGCGCGATTCGGGATCGTCAAGACGCAACAGTCAACTTGACTCGTGGCCTTGAGGTTATGACAAGGGCGGTTTGGAAGGTGTCTGAATTCTCACAGGACTGTCCCCCAACGGTGCGCCTCCCTCAGTGGGAAAGAATCCTTGTAAGGGCCAATGAAGAGGGAGCTTGGAGGGAGGGTGTACTCCGATAGCGTTGATGATTCTTGGGTTTGCACAGGTCCTCCTCCTCCTCGTCCTCCTCCTTGGAGGAGGAGGAGGAGGAGGAGAAGGAGGAGGAGGAGGAGGAGGCAGTCGCGGCCTTCGGCCATCGAGATGACCGCCGGCCCCGCCCCATCCTCCTCCTCCTCCTCCGCCTCCTCCTCCTCCTCCTCCTCCTCCTTCTCCTACCCGCCAGCGCCGGAAGCCCGGCCGCAGCCCGTAGCGCCTTCCGCCTGGACGCCTCCCGGAGCTGCTAGCGGGTCGTGAATCCCGTCACGCACACGGGATGCGGCCTTGTATGGCCTCCTCCTCGTCCTCCTCCTCCTCCGGTACTCATTCCTCCTCCTACTCTCCCTTCGTCCTCCTCCTCCTCCTGCCTTCCTCATTCCCCTCCTCCCCTTCCCTCCTTCTCCTCCTCCCCTTCCTCCTATCCTCTCCTCCGCGTTCCTCCTCCTCCTCCTCCTCCTCCTCCTCCTCTGCCTAACCTCCTCCTCCTCCTGATCATCATCATCATCATCATCATCATCATCATCATCATCATCATCATCATCATCATCATCATCATCATCATCATCATCATCAGCAGCAGCAGCATTATCAGCATTATCACCATCATCATCATCAGCATCATCATCATCATCAGCAGCAGCAGCAGCATCAGCAGCAGCATCAGCATCAACATCATCATCATCAGCATCAAAATCAGCATCATCATCATCATCATCATCATCATCATCATCACATCATCATCATAATCATTCATCATCATCAGCCCTCATCCCATCATCATCATCATCCTCATCAGCAGCACCAGCAGCAGCAGCAAGCAGCAGCAGCAGCAGCAGCAAAGCAGCAGCATCAGGCATCCTCTCCTCCTCATCCTCGCCGTCCTCCTCCTCCTCATCCTACTCCTCCTCCTCCTCCTCTCCTCCTTCTCCTCCTCCTCCTCCTCATTACCGTCCTCCACCTCCTCCTCGTCCTCCTCCTCCCTCGTCCTCGTACCCGCCTCGCCGTTCTGCTAGCCTGCGCGCGGCCCTCCTCCTCCTCCTCCTCCTCCTCCTCCTCCTCCTCCTCCTCCTCAATGTTCTGAGGCTGTGTGGGCGTCATATAGTTGGGAATTGTGGGGAACGTATCGCCAGACGACTGCCGGGTGCGATGGGGTATAGAATGAGGGCGATTCCGCAAAGGCTACCCAGCAGGTGTTCCAGCCAGGGGATGCTCTCCAGCAGCCGCGCCCGATTGTTCCGGGGGTGCCCGGATCGTCCCGAACGGCCGCTGCAGACACGAGCTGTAGCCCAAGAGCCAAGCCTCCTGGAGAGGGGGGAGGGCGAGAGGAGAGGTGCGCGGGGGGGGGGGGGGTCGAGGGGGAAGGGGGAGGAACGAGGGGGAGTCGTGACTGAGGGACAGGCGGGCACGACAGCCAACAGCAGCAGCACAGCAACAGGGGGGGGACGAGGGGAAGAGAACGAAGGGGAAGGGGAGGATCATCCAGAGAAGTCGGCCACGACGTGGTCGAGGGATCACGTGGCTGGGGAGCGGGAGCCGCGCGCCACGCTAGCCCAACAAGCTCGGTCTGGGAGGAGGAGGAGGAGGAGGAGGAGGAGGAGGAGGAGGAGGACGGGAAGGAGGAGGCGGAAGGAGGAGCAGGAGGAGCAGTGAAAAGCAGGAGGAGGAGGAAGAGGAGGGGGGGGGGAGGAGGAGGAGGAGGAGGAGGGAGGAGGAGGAGGAGGAGGAGGAGGAGGAGGAGGGGGACGAGGAGGAGGAGGAGGAGAAGGAGGAGGAGGAGGAGAAGAAGAAGGAGGAGGGGGAGGCGGAGGAGGAGAAGAGGAGGAGGAAGAGTAGGAGGAGGAGGAGAAGCCAGGGGTGGCGGGAGGACCTGGCTACTCCGCCACGTGGAAGGTCCCCCTCTGTCCCGTCTGCTTATTCCGCTTACTTTAGCCCTGGTTTGATCACCCTACCACCAGTGGCCACGGCCGCGGCACTCATTCCCTGCTCCTCCTGCTTTCTCTTCCCCGCCTATTTGCCACTCGTTCCTCTCTCCCTGTTCTCCATTCTCCTCCTCCCTCTTACCCCTTCACTGCCCCCCTCCGTGCCCACTCCTCGATATGCCAACCCTCCTTCCCAACTTCCCTCCTCCCTCCCTCCTCTAACCCTCCCCGTTTCCCTCACCCCCCCTTCCCTCTCCCTCCACCCTCCCTAGCCCTTCCCCTCCCCCTCCCCCAAACCCTTCCCTCTCCCTCCCCCCCCTCCCTCCTCCCTCCCTCCCCCTCCCCATCCCACCCGAGCACCCTCCACACTTACACAACATGAATACTACTCCCCTCTCTCTCTGTCATGATGACGTCCGGAAGATGTTCGGCCCCCTTCCCCGTACTATCTTTTACACACAGGATTCCCGGGAGTTGGGTTTTCGCTTGGGTTTTGTTCAGAATGTTGCTCCCGCTGAAGCGCTGGCCTCATTTTCGGGCTTCCGCTCGTTCCGAATCGTGCTCCCACTGCAGCACTGGTCTCATTCCGCGCTTCCGCTCGTTCCGAATCGTGTTCCCGCTGCAGCGCGGGCCTCATTTCCGCGCTTCCGCTCGTTCCGAATCATGCTCCCGCTACAGCGCTGGCATCATTAGTTCCAATGCCATGCCAGGACATGCAATGTAATGCTATGTGGTGTTCCGCTGTGCGATGTCATGCCTTCGGCTGCAGTGCTGGGATATGCAGTGCTTGACTACGCAGTGCCACGCCATGCTGTGCCATGCTACGCTGTGATCGTCATCGCCATGCTACTTATGTCATGTTATGGTATTTGCCGCTGTGCGATGCCATTATTTGCGTTGCAATGCTTTGTGATGCAATTCTTCACTACGCAACGCCACGCCATGCTATTACGTACTACGCTCTGCCATGCTCTTGTACGCGCCCTGCTATGCCGTGCTCTACGATGCATCGCGCACCCTCTCGGGATCATTGCCCTGCTCGACATCCTACTGGTGCGAATGGAGGGAAGATCTACGCCATGGGAAGTGATGGGAGGGAAGGGCAGGTCAGATATGACGCGAGCGCAACTAGCCTGTTCCTTCCCCTCCCCTCCCCCCCCTCTCGTCCCCCCCCCTCCTCCCCCTCTCGTCCCTCCCTCCCCCCCCTCCCCCCTCTCGTCCCTCCCCCCCCTCCCCAATCTCGCCCCTCCCCCCCCTTCGGCCCCCCTTCCTCCGCCCTCCATCTCTCGAGGCCCCCACCCCCCCCGGCGCCTCCAGCATGGGGCGCGCCCAGGTCGCGGGGCGAGCGCGACCGAGGGGGGCGCGCCCCATGCTGCGGAGGCCTGAGCCGAACGGCTGCGGCGGGAGGCGGCGGGGAGGGAGGAGGAGAAAAGGGAGGAGGAGGAGGATCGAGGAAGGAGGAGGAGGAGGAGGAGGGAGGAGGAGGAGGAGGAGGAGGAGGAGGAGAGGAGGAGGAGGAGGAGGGAGGAGGAGGAGGAGGAGGAGGAGGAGGAGGAGGAGGAGAAGAAGGAGGAGAGGAGGAGGAGGAGGGAGGAGGAGGAGGGGAGGGAGGAGGAGGAGGAGGAGGAAGAAGGAGGAGGAGGAGGAGGAGGAGGAGGGAGGAGGAGGAGGAGGAGGAGAGGAGGAGGAGGAGGAGGAGGAGGAGGAGGAGGAGGAGGAGGGGAGGCGGCAGGGCGGCGGGAGGCGGCAGGGAGGGAGGAGGCGAAAGGGCGGTGAGGAGGAGGAAGAGGAGGAGGAGGAGAGAGGAGGGAGGAGGAGGAGGAGGATAGGAGGAGGAGGAGGAGGAGAGAGGAGGAGGAGGAAGGAGGAGGAGAGGAGGAGGAGGAGGAGGAGGAGGAGGAGAAGGGAGGAGCAGGAGGAGGAGGAGGAGGAGGAGGAGGGAGGAGTAGAAGAAGGAGGCGGAGGAGGAGGAGGAGAAGGAGGAGGAGGAGAACCAGTGCAACATCAAGACTCATCAAAGATGCTGGAAGAACGCCTCCCTCCAAGCCCCCTCTATATAGGCCCCATGCAAGGGTTCATTGCCACTGAGGGAAGTGCCCCGTTAGGGGACAAGCGTTGGAAGATCCTGAAGCGTGCCAACGCACCATTCTCGGAACTTCAACGCCACGAACCAATTCAGTGTTGCGTCTTGGCGACCCCGAATCGTGCCAGAATGCCACTCCTGGGACTTCGATCTCGCGAATCAACGTATATTGCGCCCTGACAACCCCAAATCATTCCAACATACAACTTCTAACATACAACTTCTGGTACGTTAACCAAGAGAGCCCGTGAAACCCTTGCAGCTTCATAATACGAATGTGCCCGGCGCTAAGCCTAAAGCAACATGTTGAAAACCATCCGCCCTCAATCCGTGAAGCGCTTGCAATTTGTCAAGACGAATGTGCGCAGCGAGAAGGCGAGAGCCACATTGGAGGAGGAGGAGGAAGAAGAGGAGGAGAAATAAGGAAGGATGAGGCAGGAAGGAGGAGGACTAAGTCGGAGTCATGTTTGTTCACAGACGCTGCAATCTGATTGTCATAGTCCGTGCAACGTGAAAGGAGGGGGAGGCAGAGGTGGATGAGGAGGAGGCGGAGGAGGAGGAGGAGGGGACACGGGGAGGAGGAGGGAGAGAGGGGCGAATCAGCTCATGGAGGGGCATCGTGACCGGTGGTTCAAAGATGGTGTCCTGAGGGATTGATTGGGCCATCAGGGCGAGGTGTCTCAAACGATGTCGATCCATCCTTGGATTCCTTCCTATCCTTAGGTCCCCATCCCTCAGGTTCCCATCTGTGGACCGCCGACGTTACGCAGTGGGGGACTGGCTCGGGGAGGGGGGACACATCGAGCTTGAACCAGCGATACATCGCCAATACGTCGGCGACAGGCCCCCCATAGCGAAATACGCACGTTCCTGTCGGCGGCGAGCCCAGGGAGAAGTGAGAAGGGGCGGGCCCTCTCAGAAGGCTCGGAATTCCCACGGCCTCCTGAACAGTTCTCTATGCCGTCCCCGACGCCGAAGGCGCAGGAAACTCCTCGGAGGGCCGGATGGCTTCTGACGAGTCCCGCCGCCTCCTCCTCCTCCTCCTCCTCCTCCTCCTCCTCCTCCTCCTCCTCCCTCCTCCCTCCTCCTCCTCCTCTCACTCGCTTCTCCCCCCCCCCTCTCCTCTCGCTCGCCGCCGATCCTGGCCAGGGTGGGCCATCGGGCCCCCCTCGGCGATCCAATGGGCGATCGGGGTCGGATTCGCCCCCCCCCAAAGCGTTGCCGATGCCGCCGCCGCGGCGGCGGCGACGACGACGACGACGACGCGGAGCCTATAGGAGGACGAGGAGGAGGAGGAGGAGGAGGAGGAGGAGGAGGAGGAGGAGGGGCTGCAGAGCGCGGCGCTGTCACTTGGCGGGCGAAGAGCGGCAGAACAGAAACGTTTCCGCCGTCGGGGACACCTGCCCCCCGGGCGGCTGCAAAGCTTGTACCCCTACGGTGCCACGTGGGGGTATAACCTTCCCAACCGCCCAGGGGGCAGGCGTCCCCCGACGGCGGACCAGTCATATCATACGACACGACGGCCAGAAGAACGCTTCTCAAGAACACGAGACCATCCGCCGGCCAAAACTGACAGCACAGCCAAGGGTGCCCCTCCCCAGGCCTGCACAAGCACACCCCACGAGCACGGAGAACACCAGGGCACCCTCCCCGAACGGACCTCGATCTTGGAACTCGGCCCGACTGCACACCGCTCTCCGCCCCGCAGCCGCAGGCCCCGCGGCGAGCGCAGCCTCGTGCCATCCACTGCCTGCCGCACCGCCTGCGGCGCCCTCGGCCTGGCGGAGGAGAAGGAGGAGGAGGAGGAGGAGGAGGAGGAGGAGGAGGAGGAGGGGGGGGAGGAGGAGGAGGAGGAGGAGGAGGAGGAGGAGGAGGAGGAGGAGGAGGAGGAGGAGGAGGAGGAGGAGGAGGAGGAGGGGGGGGAGGAGGAGGAGGAGGAGGAGGAGGAGGAGGAGGAGGAGGAGAAGGAGGAGGAGGACGGCGCCTCGGCCTGGCGTGGGCGCCAGGCGTCCCCGCAGCGGTGTGCTCCTGGGTGCGCCTGCGGCCTGCGGGCGGCCACGGCGACGCGCTCGGGCCCGCGCCCGGGGGGGGGCGACACCGCCCGCGCGGGTGACGAGGCGTCGGCTCGGGGGCGACGAGGGGGGCGAACAGTGCAGGGGAGAGCAACACCTGCATGCAGGGGCGCCGGCGGTGCAGGCCTTCGGCAGTGCTCCCAGGGCGGATGCGTGCAGTGCCCGCCCCTGAGCTGACTATGCGCCCCCCCTCGTCGTCTCCGACCGGCGGCAGCGCGGCACACACCCTGACCATCGCGGGCGATCGCGTCGCGCTCAGGCGATCGCGGGGGCACCGATGAACTGAACTGAACTGAAACGCGCGAGCTTACGCGGGCAGCTTACGTGCCAATGTCGGCGCAGACGACCCCGTGTCTGGGCGCCGCTCAGCTAGGCCCAGGCTGCCGAGGCTCTGCCAGCACGGGCACCCCCACGGCGGGACCTGCGGCGCGCCGCTGAAGCCCAGGGGGCGGCGGCGCGCGCGCGCGGCTGCGCCGTGGGTGGGCGGCTGCGCCGCCGACGCGGCGCGGGCTGCGCGGCGCTCGCGGAGTGGTGCCAAGCGCGGGAGTGCACCGTGCGCACGGCAGCCCTGCTCACCCCGCGCCGCGCCCGCGGGCCAGAGGGCCCGAACGGGCCTCGTCATTCACGGCCCCGCGCCTCGCCGAGCCGCTCCTGGTCGACCTAGCCGTGGCGAGTGCGCTCGCGCAGGACGCGCGTGCGCTCGGCTCTGCGCGGCGGGGGCGGCGCAGCAGCGGCGGCCGCGGCGCGGCGCAAGCGGACCCGCTACCCTGCAGTGGCTGCGGTGCCTCGCGTGGCGAGGACCTCGCGTCGCCGCAGAACGCGCACACTAGTTTGAAAACACAACCGCCCCGCAGAAGCAGAGCAAGGCTCCTCTCCACACAAGAGCTGACTGCGCCACGCACGTTCGTCCAGAAAACTTCCAACCGTCACACGGATCGAGGGGGGTCGTTTTCAAAATACTGTTCTCGCCTCGGCGCCGCCCATGATCGTTTCAAAAGATTGGAAAGTTCCACGGATGGAAGGCAATCTCTTTTCAACATCGAACTGTCGTCTGAGACGCATCTCGTCATTATGATCAGAAGTTCGCCGGCCCCGTTGGTTCTCCTTCGGGCGCCAAATAATTGCGCCTTGCCCCAAACCCCTCCCCAGGGAGCCATGAGGGGGGGTGTCCCACCCAGACTGCCCGTGTCCAGGCTGGGCGTACTCTGGCCCTCCTCCTCCTCCTCCTCCTCCTCCTCCTCCTCCTCCTCCTCCTCCTCGCCCCCCCCCCCCTTATCCCTCCCCTCCCCCATCGCCGCCGCCTCCGCCGCCGCCTCCGCCGCCGCCGCCGCCGCTGCCGCCCTCCTGCCGCCACTTCCGCCGTCCCGCGTCCGCCGCCGCCGCCGCCGCCGCCGTCGTCTGGCACGCCGCTCGCGCCGCGCGCCGCTCGCGGCGCGCGCGGTCCCCCCCCGGCGGTGCGCGGCGCGCGCGCGCGGCCGACGCGCCGCCTGCACGTCGTCGAGCTGCTCGCGCCGCTGCCGCAGCGCCTCGGCGCCCGGCGCTCGGAGGTTCCCTGTCCTGCCGCTCTGGCGGCATGGGTGGCCCCACAGGGGAAGAAGCGAGGAGCGAGGAAGGGGAGGAGGAGGAGGAGGAGGAGGAGGAGGAGGAGGAGGAGGAGGAGGAGGAGGAGGAGGAGGAAGGAGGAGGAGGAGGAGGAGGAGGAGGAGGAGGAGGAGGAGGAGGAGAGGAGGAGGAGGGGAGGAGGAGGAGGAGGAGGAGGAGGAGGAGGAGGAGGGAACAGGAGGAGGAGGAGGGAACAGGAGGAGGAGGAGGGGAGGAGGAGGAGGAGGGGAGGGGGAGGGGGAGGAGGAGGAGGAGGAGGAGGAGGAGGAGGAGGAGGAGGAGGAGGAGGAGGAGGAAGAGGAAGAAGAGGAGGAGGAGGAGGAGGAGGAGGAGGATAAACGCCACAGCTTGCAGCTAAGGTCGGTCTGACGTTCAAGGAGGAGGAAGAGGAAGAGGAGGAGGAGGAGGAGGAGGAGGAGGAGGAGGAGGAGAATAATGAGAAGGAAAAGTACCTAGGAAGACCTTGCTGATATCAGGGGTAGGAAAGAGGAGGAGAGGGGGGTAGGGAGGGGACGAAGAGGAGGAGGAGGAGAAGGAGGAGGAGGAGCAGGAGGAGTTGACGGAGCCTCAGGGCGGGTTCCTGATGACCGCACTGGACACTGGCGCCGAGCGCGCAGCACTGATCCCTCGCACGGTAGATGCGCGTGCAGGGATGACGAAGGTAATGGTGGACATCTTGATGATGATGCAAGACGGTTACGTGACGCCATTGCCAGAGCTACCGGGCGTCCTGGGCCAAGGGTCTCCCCCAAGGCTGATCACATAGTTACCCTTGGGGAGGCGGGTGGCAGAACAGCAACAGCTTGCAAGGCATCGGGCCCCGAAGGAAGATGAGGGTGCGGATTTTGTTTGGAGGGGAAAGGAAAAGCGGACATCCCAAAGATAGCCTCGACAAGCGGCGCGCAAGGCATGCCGCGGACAATCAAAACATGTCGCCGTGCCGTCTGTTAGCGACGCGCCCAAGTGGTCGACGCCGACACCACAGCAAACCCACGGCAAGCCCTGCGCCCCGCGCCCGAGTGGACGAGGCCGGCACCGCCGCAAACCCACAGCAAACCCACCGCGCCCGAAGGCGGCGTTTGCCCCCGTGGCCAAAGCGCCCTCCCCAAGACGGAAGGCCGCGCGTCGGAGCGAGCGGCGCGGCGACGTATAGTGAACATACAGGGAGACACGTGCACTACTTGCTGGGGAAAATACATCGCACTGGGGTTAAGACATCGCGGTGGCAATCTGAGCGGTCGCAGCCGAGACTGGGCAGTGCGACCAACAAAGAGGCACCAAGAGGCGAAGGAGGAGGGAAGAGGAGGAAGGAGGAGGAGGAGGGCCTAGGAGGAGGAGGAGGAGGAGGAGGAGGAGGAGGAGGAGAGGGAAGAGGAGGAGGAGAGGAGGAGGAGGAGGAGGAGGAGGAGAAGGGGGGAAGGAAGAGGAAAACGAGGGGAGAATGGAAACACACGATGTACCGCAATGCATCCGCCCTCGGCCTTCGACGTCCAGTCGTGGCTCATGTGACCGAGCGCATACTAGGATGCGGGTGAGGGTGGATGATTATAAATCGCAGCAGGGATAGAAAGAGGAAGTTGAAAGCAAACAAGAAGAAGAGGGAGTGAGGAGGAGGCTGAGAGGGAGAAGGAGGGAGCATAAGGAGGGAGCAGAACAAGAGGAGGGGGAAGCATACGAATGAGAAGAGCAACAGCTGCGTGAGGAGGAGGAGGCCCTACTTTGCAAGTCTCCTCCCGAGCCGCGTGGAATGCCCCACCCCTCCCTCCCCAGAGCGACGACGGGGCCACTGAGGAAGAGGGAGGACGAAGGGGGGGGGGAAGGAGGAACAGGAGGAGAGGGGAGAAGAGGAAGCGAGGGATGGGGCGGGAGGGGAAGCAATTGGAAGATGAGAGAGGGAGAGAGGGAGGGAGGGAGGGAGGGAGCTACGGGGAGAGGGGGGGGGGAGAGAAGGGAAAGTAGAATTCCTGCGGTCTCGCTGCTTCTCTCCTCGCCGCTTCCCCCCGTGCTCACTCTCGCCCCCTTTCCTCTTACCTCCTACCTCCTACCTCCTCGTCCTCGTCGTCCTCGTCCTCGTCCTCGTCCTCGTCCTCCTCCTCCTCCTCCTCCTCTCCTCCTCCTCCTCCTCCTCCTCCTCCTCCTCCTCCTCCCTCCTCCCTCCTCCCTCCTCCCTCCTCCCTCCTCCCTCCTCCTCCTCCTCCCTCCGTAGCCATTTTGGCTCAAGATGTTTTCCTGGGGGGCTGTTCAGCCTCCAGGCAGCAGGGATACCGCTAGTCCGCGGCCAGTCTCGTCACCTCGGCCTGGTCCTCCCCAGGTCTGGACCTCCGTGCCAGCGCGCGGAGGCGGTGAGCTCCTGCAGGAGCATACGCGCCGATGGCGCCGCCGCCGCCCGTGCACCAGCGCAAGTGGTTCTGCAAGCACTGCGTGCACGAGCGCACTGGGAAGCCATTCCTCAACTTCGCCGAGAACAAGCAGTGCCACCAGTGCAAGCGCTCGAAGGGCCAGTGCTTTAACGGCTACGTGGCGCTCAAGGAGCCGTCGACGTCCACGCGTCAGCGGACTGGTTCGGGCAAGGGGTCCGAGCCGCCGTGGTCGTCGGCCGAGGTGCAGAAGCTCTCGGCCCAGGTCAAGCAGCTGCAAGAGCAGCTCAAGCAGGCCCGCAAGCCGCCGGACGCCGTCATCATCGACGCGGACGGTGAGGGGGCGCCCGACTTGCGGGCCACTCGGGTCCGCCTCGCCGAGGTCGAGAAGGAACTGGCTGCCGCCAGGAGCTTCTCGGGGGCCGCGTGGGAGAGCCTGGCCAAACAGTTGGCGACTGAGCAATCGCAGCTGCAACAGGAGCTGCTGGCGGCCAGGCCTCAGAGCCAGCAGATGCGCATCCTCCTTCGCCAGATTGAGGGGGCCGAACGAGGCCTTCAGAAGAGCCGCGAGTCTCTCGAAGCCTCGCAGCGGAAGGCCGTGGAGATGCAGGCGGCCATCCAGAAGGAGAAGGCCGCCATCGTGCAGCAGGAGGCCGAGTTGGCGGACTTCCGGCGTCAGCAGGTGCTGCTGGTGGCCGCGTCGCCGCAGCCCGCGTCAACGGATGAGTGCCCGACGCCTCCCCAGGCAGGCCCCGTCCTTCAGCTTGACACGGACAAGCTTGCGGCGGTGCTTGACGGGCTCGGCGTCCAGGTGCCTGACCAGACCTCCATGGTGCAGAGTCTGGCGCAGCAGCTGCCCCAGTGCACGGCCCAGCAGATGGTGCAGCAAGCAGTCCCCGTCCTTCAGCTCGACACGGACAAGCTTGCGGCGGTGCTTGTGGGGCTCGGCGTCCAGGTGCCTGACCAGACCTCCATGGTGCAGAGTCTGGCGCAGCAGCTGCCCCAGTGCACGGCCCAGCAGATGGTGCAGCTGGTGCCCTGCAGCGCCCCTGGGGGCGGCGGCGGAGGGGCAGGCTCGGCGGCTGCCGGCCCGCCGCCAGTCCCTGCTGCCCCGGCCATCTGGTTTGACGTCGGCGAGATGCGGCAGCGGCTCGCCGAGGCTGGGGTCCAGGCCCCCGAGTCCGACGAGGGCGTGCAGCTGGCCTTTGAGAGGTTCAGGGCCGCTGCGGTTACGACCATGTCCAAGGGAGCTGGTAAGGGGCCTGCGGGTGCCGGTCCTTTCTAGCTTGATGCGCCTCGTCGTCATGATGGCTACGGTCTTTCCGATTCTCGGCAGCAGCCCAGCGGCTGCGAGCACCTTCTCAGCAGTTGACGGTGCACCAGATCAGATGGCGCGCAGTCTGAGGGGCTCTGCCGCGTCGTCGCCGTTTGTCTACTTCGCGCGCCGCTCTGACCTGCAGGTGGTCGGGCTCGATCGGAGCCCCGACGTCAGCTGGGTGTGGCTGCACGGCTCCTGGTGCTCGGCGGCGGCTTGCCCGGCAGCCCCGCCGGAAGCGGCCCGCTGGGCGGCCTTGGCAGCGCTGCCCGGCGGCTCTGGAGGCCCCCCCAGCGAGCCAGAGCGCCCTCGGGAGCCGCCGTCGCCCTCGGCAGCAGGATTCTGGTCTGGAGGAGGGGCCTTGCCAGCACCTCCTGGCTACCAGATGATTCCCATCGAGATCAGCGACGACGAGGATTCGTGCGTCGTGCTTGCCGATGGGGAGGCGCATGAGGCACGCATGGCCCGTCGCGCAAGGCGCCATGCCCGCCCAGCAGCGGAAGGCCAGGGCAGGCGCCGCGCCGCCCCTGCCAGCCCGACGGGGGCGCTGCCGGCGCCGTGCGAGCCCGCCAGGGGCGCTGCCGAAGCCGCTGCTGGCGCTGCCGCGGCCGCGCGGCGCCCCGCCGAGCCCTGTGCAGGCGCCCCCGGAGGCGGCGCCGCGGCCGGTGACCTTCTCGGCGCTGCCGAGGGGCCTCCAGGGTCACCGAGAGCCGGCGTGCTGCCGGGCGCCGGGCCTGGGCCCGGGCGCGCAGAGGCGCCCGCCAGGGCAGTCGCAGGGGTTGCGGCCCGGCCGCCGCTCAAGCTGGCGGAGATGATCGGGGAGCGGCAGCCGCCCCTGTCCGATTCCCTGGCAATTGCCACTTTCAATGGCGATACTTGGGGCGGCGCCCGCTCGGTGCTGGAGTGGTCAGCGGCCCAGGGCCGCCGTTTCGACATAGTCTTCATCCAGGAGACTCGGTTCTTCGACGCTGAGGCTGAGGGGGCGGCCAGGCAGTGGTGCCTTGGCCAAGGCCTCCACTTGGCCAGTGGCGGGCCCCGCCGCACTGGCGCGGACAGAATGGCCGTCTCCGGCGGCGTTGCCCTGGCCATTGCGTCGCACATCGGCGTATCGAGTCTGGCGGAGGTGCCGTCGGCGTTCCAGCACCGCATGGTGGTCCGCAGGGCCCACTTGGGCGAGGGCTCAACGCTGTTGTTGGTCTCCCTCTACCTGGTCACGTCCATTGGTTCTGGTGGGCGAGAACCTGGACATCCTGGCTGCTGTGGCCGAGGTCCTCGGCCAGTTCCCCGACCCGTTCGTCGTGGGTGCCGATTGGAACGCAGCCCCCGAGGACTTGGCGACCCTGTCGTGGGTGGATGAGGTCGGGGGCATCATTGTGCAGCCTGGGGCTCCGACCTGCGGGGACAACGAGTACGACTTCTTCGTGTGCTCGCGGGCCCTGGCCCACAGCATGGAGGCCGCTGTAGCCCATGCTGGCACGCCTGCGGGCTCGCACGTGCAGGTCACGACGCGCATTCGGGAGATCTGGGCGCAGCCTCAGGTTTGGATCGAGGACCCTCGCCGCCCATTCGCCCTTGGCGGCTCGCCGAGGGACGCTCCTGCTGATGGCGGGGCCTGCCGTGCCGAGCAGCCCACTGACGAATGGAACCGGGAGCACGCTGAGCTGCTGCAGCCGCACGGCAACTTGGAGGGCGCTTGCGGCCGCTGGTTCGACTTGGCGGAGCAGCACTTGATCCGCGTCCAGGGCATCGAGACAGGGCGCGACCGTCACTTCCGGGGTCGCTCGAAAGGGCTCCGCCTGGTCCAGCGCCCCTTGGCAGAGGTGCAAGCTCGGAAGCAGCGCTTGCATGATTCGAGCGGCACCGAGGCTTGGTGGAGCTTGCTCAAGATCTGGCGCGGGCTGCTGAGATGGGGCCAAGCCCTCCCGGGATCCAGGGGCAGGAGGGCATGCCTGCGGGCCAGCCTGATCCAGCAGGCCTGGCAGATCCACCTGCCCCCCGCGCTCTCTGAGGCCAAGGCCCTAGCCGTGCTGGACCTCGACAGGTGGCTGGGGCTCGCGGAGCGCAATAGCCCGCTGGCGGCCTGGTTCGAAGGCCTGCTGGAGGATGAGTTGCAGCGGCGGCGCAGGGCCGACTCGTCGGCGAGGTCTGCGGCGTGGCGGGAGTTCTGCACTTCGGCCCTTGCCGACTCAGGCCGCGTGGCGCACAGGCTGATTCGGCCTCGTCCTGTGGAGTCGCTGCCCGTGGTGCTGCCTGGGGACCCTGATGCCCTCCCGCAGGTGGGCTCGGCGGCGGCGGAGGCCATCCTGCGCGAGTGGCTGCCGCTCTGGTCCAAAGCCGACCGCGAGTCTGAGCTTCCAGCAGCAGCGTGGTCCACTGAAGCTGGGTTGGACCCGATCTCCGTGCGGCAGGTCTGCTCAGTGCTGACCAGCTTTGGGAAGCGCACGGGGCTGGGGTGGGACAACCTCCACCCTCGCACGCTGGAGCAGATGTCGGAGGCCTTGCTGACCAGGTTCACCGACATCCTTAACGAGTGGGAGCGGCAAGCCCTGGTGCCACCTCTGTGGACGACGATGTTCGTCTTCATCCCGAAGCCCCCGCCTGACAAGGGTCGCAGGCCGATAGGCTTGCTGAGCCTGTGGCCTCGGGTCTGGTCTCGGGTCCGCCAGCTCGACGTTCGGCGTTGGGAACGCAGCGTTGACTCGACGTTCTTCTGGGGCAAGAGCGGGGACACGGCGCCGGACAGGGCAGCCTACATCCATAACTTGCTCGTGGTGCATGCGAAGCGCCACGATATGGTCAGCGGCACTCTGTACTTCGACATCTCGAAGCTCTTCGAGCACGTCTCCCACGCCGCCATGCGGGCGGCCAGCCGCCACTACGGCTTTGACGAGCGCTTGCTACGGGCGTTGTGCGCGCTCTACCGCGGTCCGCGGCGAGTGCGCTGGCTTGGGGCGACCTCCAGGGAGGTGATACCCAACGGCACGGTGATCGCGGGCTGCCCCTGCGCTACAGGAGTCGTCAAACTCCTCACCCTCTGCGTGCTCAGGACCATCTCGGTGGAGACGCCCGTGTGCAGGCCGCTCAACCTCGTCGACGACATCAAGGTCCACGCCATCGGGGGCCTGCGGGTGGTGGCCCGGCAGCTGGTCCAGGCTGCCAACACAGTTATCGCTGAGATGGACCGACTGGGCCTGCCACTCAATTGGGGCAAGACTTGCTGCCTTTCCTCCTCTGCGGAGCTGGCCGAGGCCCTGCTGGCGGATCCGGATTGGCCGTTCGACGCCAGTTTTTTCGTTTCGGCGCACCGCGATTTGGGCGGTGATGCGACAGACGGCCGCCACAGGCACGTGCCTACGCAGGCCTCTCGCCTCGCTGCTGCATGCGCCGCGGCAGGCAGGCTCCAGAAAATTGGTCGGGGGAGGGCGGCGGGTCGGGTGTACAGGGCGGGGCCTGCCGCCAAGGCGACGTGGGGAGCCCACATCATGGGTCTCGGCAATTCGGCCCTTCGCGCCCTTCGAGTCTCAGCGGCTCGTTCTTTTGGACCCCTGCAGCCTGGGTCGTCCCTGGGACTCACGCTGCTCCTTAGTGGGGGGCCCCAGAAGGACCCGCTGTCCTATGTCACGGTGGCGGCGGTCAAGACATTTGTTTCTGTCTGGTGGAATAAATCTGTTTCGAAAGCTGTCTTGGCTTCTGCGTTTCAGGATGCCGTGCGCGTGTCGGCCAAGGTGAAACCTTGGAGTGCCGCCAGCCAGCCCGTGGCGGCGTTGGTGCTCTCCTTGGCCAGGATTGGATGGCGTCTCGATTTTGAAAACGAATCTCTGATTGATGGTTTCGGGAGGTCTTGGGACCTGTCGTCTTTCTCGCCCTCCTTTCTCGAAATGCGCGTTCGCGAAGCTGTCGCCGATGCTATCGTGGCTGACGAGCAGGCGCGCCAGGCCCACTTTGGAAGCGAGTGGGTTGGACCGATGTGCCTCAGGCCCGCCCTGGATTTGTTGTCGTGCGATTCGGCTTCATGGACGGCTCACTGCCGCAATTGCCTGAGAGGCCTTCTGGCCAACAGGTACTGGTGCCAGCAGCGCTTTGCAGAGCGCTGCCAGGACATTTCACATTTGTGTCTATTGTGCAGCGAGAGCCCTGGGACACTGTTTCATCGCCGATTTAGGTGCCCTGCGCACGCCGCGTGGCGTAGGGACTGCCTGGGCCCTGACCTGAGGGCTGCCGCGGTCGTCGTCTCAACCTTATCCCCACGGGCCCAGGAACTTTTTGCTCGCGGGGTCCTGCCTGACCCGACGTGCTGGTTCAGGACCCCGCCCGGCCCTCCCGAGGACACCGTGTATAGGTTTAATTGGCCTGCAGAGGTGCTGATTTTGGAGGAGGGATCCCACGTGTTCACTGACGGCTCCGCTTTTGAGCCCCTACTGCCCCGGATTCGGGCTTCGGGATGGGCGGTGGTTGTGACGGACGGGTGGGGGAAGGTCTTTCGTTCGATCTGGGGGCGTGTGCCCCGCAGCGTTGCCCCCGACCAGGTTGCTCGTGATGGCGAGGATTTCGCCATTGTCTCCCTCGTCCGCCACGCTCTGGTGACGCCCGGAGTCAATCTTCACATCGATTGTTCTGGTACGGCCGATCTGGCCCGCGATCCGTCCTCCGCAGTGTGCCCGGATAACCCTCGGTCGCACCTGTGGCAGCATGTGCACGATAAGCTGGATGGCGTCGTGGTCCATAAGGTGCCGGCTCATTGCTCGGATCGCGACGTGTTGGAAGGAAAATTGAGCCGCCTCCAGCTGCTGGGCAACCGTGCCGCGGACTCGTATGCAAAAAAAGTGCTGAGCTAGGCAGGCTCGCCCCCGACGACCTCCTTGTGGTTGAGGGGTGCCATGAGATGGCCCGCCTTGTTTCCCGCTTCGCGGCTGAGCAGGAGGCCCGGATCGGAAATTCGAAGGTGTTTGACCACGTGAGCCTAGACTGGCTCAAGCATGTGGACCTCGACCTCCCTCCTCTTCCCTCTTGTGGTGGGGAGCGGTGCGACGGGCGGGGCAGTGCGGGTGGGACTGGGGAGGTTCATGAAGAGGCCCCTCATGGGTCCCAGCAGGCTGCGACCCAGTCGGAGACCGCCCCTGCTGCTGCTGTCTTGTGGCCTGAGCTGGCCCCTTGGCCCGCCCGGAACCATTCGGTTTTGGAGGCCGCGGTCTTCGACTCGAATGGGTTGGCCGCTGGCTCGATAGCTCTGTGCTCTTCGTGCGGAGCCGTGTGCCAGATAGGAGGCCACTGGGGTAGGTCTGCTCTCGCGTCAGATTGTTTGCACGCGTGCTCCACGGGCCGTGACAGGCAATTGGCTTGGATTTTGCGCGGGGACCATCCGTCTCGCAAAGGCTTCCGTGTCGACAGGCCGACGGTGATTTCGGAGGCATCGAGGGCCTGGCTGGCACCCAAGATGGGGTTGGAGCAGCAGCCTGCCCTCGCACGGCCGCCTGCCGAGCGCTTGACGCCCGCGGCTCCTACTGGGATGGGGGTGGACTTGGCGAGGGGGTTGGCTTTGTTCGGCTTCCCAGATCGGGCTACGGCCGAGGCCCTCGGTGCCCGAGCTGTGGAGCGCAGGAACCGTGCGGCTCGAGCCGAATCCGAAGTAAATTCGTTTGAGTTTTAACCCCGACTTGTGGGGCGTCCTTGGCCCCAGGTGGCGACCTCTTTGAGGCCGATGTGCCGCCTTTGGTTTTTATGCATGCTAGAATGCGATCGCTTCCCCAGCGGGTGCCGGACTCCCTCCTCCCTCCTCCCTCCTCCCTCCTCCCTCCTCCCTCCTCCCTCCTCCTCCTCCTCCTCCTCCTCTCCTCCTCCTCCTCCTCCTCCTCCTCCTCCTCCTCATACCCCCTCCTCTGCGGGCGGCCCGCGGTGGCACCTTGAGCGCCTGCCGCATGCGGTCGGCCCCGGGATCCTCCTCGTCCTCGTCCTCCTCGTCCTCGTCCTGCCTCTCCGCCGCGGCGGCCTGGCGCGCAGGGGGGGGGGGGCAGCAGCATCTGGAGGCAGCAGGGGGGAGGAGTAGGAGTAGGAGGAGTAGGAGGAGGAGGAGGAGAAGGAGGAGGAGGAGGAGGAGGAGGAGAGGAGGAGAGGAGAGGAGGAGGAGGAGGGGAGGAGGAGGAGGAGGAGAGGAGGAGGAGGAGGAGGAGGAGGAGGAGGAGGAGGAGGAGGAGAGGAGGAGGAGGAGGAGGAGAGGAGGAGGAGGAGGAGAGGGAGAGGAGGAGGAGGAGGAGGAGGAGGAGGAGGAGGGGGAGGAGGAGGAGGAGTAAGAGGACGGAGAAGGGAAAAGGAAGCGAGGAGGGATGAGGGGAGAGGCGTCGAGGGAGGGAGGGAGGGAGAGAGAGGGATAAGAGAAGGGACAGAGGGGTAGGAGAGAAGAGGAGAGGGAGGAAGAGGAGGAGGAGGAGGAGGAGGAGGAGGTGGTCAATAAGAAGAAGGAGGAGAAGCACCAGCAGATCATGATGATGCTGAGGACGAGGATGAGGATGAGGATGAGGATGATGTTGGGGATGCGGATGATATTGATGATGATGCTGACGTAGCACCCCGCAATTGCGGATAAGAGTGAGGGGGCGGGCGCGGGCGTCGTCAAGCCGGCGGACCTCGTGGCCCCCACCTTCCCTGTCGATGGCGCTCTCCTCCTCCTCCTCCTCCTCCTCCTCCTCCTCCTCCTCCCTCCTCCTCCTCCTCTTCCTCGTCCTCGTCCTCGTCCTCATCGTCATCGTCGTCCTCCTCCTCCACCTCGTCCTCCTCCTCCTCTTCTTCCTCGTCCTCCCTCTCCCCCCCTCGTCCTTCCATCATCGTCCTCCCATTGTCGTCATGTTCCTCCTCGTCGTCCTCCTCCTCTTCCCCCCCTCCCGATCCTCCCCCCTCCTCCTTTTCGTCGTCGTCGTCGACGTCGTCGTCGTCGTCGTCCGTCCCCTCTCCTCCTCCTCCTCCTCCTCCTCCTGCAAGAGCAGCCCGCCGCAGGCGCCGAAAAAATTGGTTTGTACATTGAACGTGGTTTGGGTCGCGGGTGGGCCGCGGGTTCTCCACCGGGAACGAATGCAAAAGATGCCCGCCGCAGGCGCCGAAAAAATTGGTTTGTACCCTGAACGTGGTCGCGGGTGGGCCGCGGTCTCTCCACCTAGAACGAATGCAAAAGATGCCCGCCGCAGGCGCCGAAAAATGTGGTTTGTACCCTGAACGTGGTTTGGGTCGCGGGTTGGTCGCGAGTTGATCGCGGGGTGGGTCGCGGGCTCTCCACCTGGAAGGAATGCAAAAAAGCCCGCCGCAGGCGCCGAAAATGTTGGTTTGTACCTTGAACGTGGTTTGGGTCGAAGGTGGGTCGCGGGTGGGTCGCGGGGTGGTCGCGGGTGGGTCGCGGGTGGGTCGCGGGTGGGTCGTCGGGTGGGTCGCGGGGTGGGCCGCGGGCGGGTCGCGGGGTGGGTCGCGGGTGGGTCGCGGGTGGGTCGCGGGGTGGGTCGCGGGGTGGGTCGCGGGGTGGGTCGCGGGTGGGTCGCGGGTGGGTCGCGTCGGGGTGGGTCGCGGGGTGGGTCGCGGGGTGGGTCGCGGGGTGGGTCGCGGGTGGGTCGCGGGTGGGTCGCGGGAGGGTCGCGGGTGGGTCGCGGGGTGGGTCGCGGGTGGGTCGCGGGGCGGGTTGCGGGTGGGACGACGACAACAAACAACAACCAACAACAACACGAATTCGCACCGCGGAATCCCACTTCAGCCACGCACCCAGGGACAGTGAATGACCGTTCGGCCCCCTCACTCTGATGATGGTGATGATGATGATGATGATGATGATGATGATGATGATGATGATGATGATGATGATGATGATGATGATGATGATGATGATGATGATGATTCGGATGATGACGATGATGACACTCATGATGATGCTGATAACGATGGTAATGAGGAGGAGGATTATGATGAGGATGGTGCAGGCGATTATGATGATGAGGAGGATAATGATGGCTATGGTTATGGTTATGGTTATGGTGATGCTGATGATGATGATAATGCTGATGGCGGTGATGGCACTGCATTTGACGATGACGATGGCGATGATGATCACGTTGACGATGATTATGATGATGCTGATGATAAGGATAATGCTGATACTGATGATGCTGATGAGGATGCTGATGAGGATGACGGTGCTGATGAGGATGATGAGGATGATGACGATGGTGATGGTTCTGATGATGCTGATACTGATGGTGATGCTGACGATGATGAAGATGCTGATGGTGATGATGATGATGATGATGGTGATGATGATGATGATGATGATGATGATGATGATGATGATGATGATGATGGTGAAGCTGATGCTGATGATGCTGTTGATGCTGATGATGATGATGTTAGTGATGATGATGTTGGTGATGCTGATGTTAGTGATGATGATGATGATGATACTGATGATGATGACGATGATGTTGATGTTGATCGTGATGATGAGGATGGTGATGATGGTAATGACGGTGGGGATGATGGTGATGGTGGTGGCTATGGTGATGAGGGTGATGAGGATGAGGAAAAGGATGAGGGTGAGGATGCTGATGATGATGGTGATGGTGATGGTGGTGATGATGGTGATGGTGATGGTGATGGTGATGGTGATGGTGATGGTGATGGTGATGGTGATGGTGATGATGATGATGATGATGATGATGATGATGATGATGATGATGATGATGATGATGATGATGATGATGATGGTGGTGGTGGTGGTGGTGGTGGTAGTGGTGATGATGAGGAGAGAGAGGACGAGGAATAGGAATAAGAAGAGGAAGAGGAGAAAGAGGAGGAAGAAGAGGAGGAGGAGCAGGAGGAGGAGGAGGACAGGCGTCCCCGCGCAGAAGGAGCCAGCGGGGATGAGTGAGGGAGGAGGGGCCGAGCAGCACATGGGAGCATAACGCGGATGCGGGCGCAGCAGAGAAGGGAGCAGGTGGGGGGGCATCAGAAGCCGGAGGATGAGCTGGAGGCGCAGGGGGAGGGGGCACGCGCTGCCTGGCAGGCCAGGAGACAGCGGCGTCATCATCACCATCATTCTCATCACCACCATCATCACTGCCAAACCCATTACCATCGTCATCGGCATCGTCATAACCATCCACCTTAATCTTCATCTTCATCATCATCATCGTCTTAATCATCGTCATCAACACCACCATCATCCTCATGATCATTACCATTACCGTCATAATCAGCACCATCATCATCACCAGCATCATCATATATCATCATTATCATGACCATCATCATCATTATCATCATCATCACCGTTATCATCATCAACATCATCATCACTATTGTAATCAATATCGCCACCATCAGCCGCAACAACGTGACCACCATCATCACATGCACCACCATCACGACCGTCGACACTATCGCCCTCAGTAAACGCTCGATCGCTTTGATCATCATTCACATCATCAATATCGTCATCGGCATTGCCATCATCATCATCATCATCCTCATCATCCTCATCATCCTCATCCTATTCTTCCCCTTAAGCATCATCACCACACTCGTGATGATCATCACCACCACACTCGTTATGATCATCATCAGCATCATCATCACCATCAGCATGATCACCATCATGTTCATACTCATTACCTTCGCCATAATCAGCATTAGTATCATCATTATTAGCATCATCCTTATCATCAGCATCATCATCACGAGCAGCCTCATGATTATCACAATCATCGTCAACAACATCAACAGCATCATCAACAACATCATCAACAGCATCATCAACACCGTCATCATCGGCATCGTCATCATCATCAGCATCACCGACATCATCATCAGCATTGCCAGCATCATCATATCCATCAGCATCATCATCATCAACAGCATCAGCAGACGCATTCTCATCATCATTATCACCTTCATCGACATCATCAGCATCAACCTCACCATCACCATCAGCATCATCACACTCAGAATCATCATCACCATCATTATTATTAGTATCATCATCGTATGCATCTTCATCAGCATCATCATTCTACTCAGAATCATCCTCCTCATCCTTATCAGCATCATAATCATCATCCTCACAATCACCATCATCATTGACGTCGGCATCGGCATCGGCCTCAGCATCGGCATAATAGTCACCACCACCACTATCGTCATCGTCATGGTCCTCGTCGTCGTCAGTATCGCCATCTTCATCTCCACCATCGTCATCATAATCGTAATCGTCATCGTCGCCATCATCATGATTATCACAATCACCACCACCATCATCCTCACCATTAGCATCACCATCATCAATATCATCGTCATCAGTATCTCAATCATCACCACCACCATCACCATCACATTCACCATCATCATCATCATCATCACCACCATCACCACCATCATCATCATCGTCATCATAACTATCATCATCATCATCATCATCATCATCATCATCACCATCATCATCATCATCATCATCATCATCGTCGTCGTCGTCATCATCATTATCATCATCATCATCAATATCACCACCATCACCGTGGTCATCCCGTCAATCGGCTTAATCCACTAGATGGCACATGGCCGCCTGCTTGGTGGTGCCAATGGCCAGGGGGCCAGGACCATCCCAAAGCCTGTAAAAGCACGCCGTGTACATCGAACAACGCGCCACAGCAACTGGTCATGCTGTGTGCCCCTGCCCTGCACATCCCACGAGCAGCGCGATCCGAGTCGACCTCGTCGAAGCGTTCCCGAGGAATACGTCCCCTCCTCCTCCTCCACCTCCTCCTCAAACTCAGACTCTGAACTCAAACTCAAACTCCTCCGCCCCTTCTTTCTGCAAATCCAGGGGGCGGGGGGGCAGGGGGAGGAGGAGGAGGAGGAAGCGGAGGGACGCAGCATCCTCAGGGGCTCCGATGCCTTCAGTCAGTCAGTCAGTCAGTCAGACAGACGGAGAAGCGAGAAGGGCCAGAGGGGGAGTAGGAAAAGAAGGAGCGTGTGTGGCCTTCGCACGAGGACGAGGAGGAGGGGTAGGAGGAGGCGTGCGAGGAGCGCAAGACGGCGCAGGGGAGGGGGGGGAAGGAGAGAGAAGTGGATAAAAACGAAACAGGAGAACCCACGAAGAAGAGGAGACGAACAACAGCGACGACGACGACGACGACGACGACGACGACGGCGAGCAACGACGGCGAGCGACGACGACGACACGACAACCACGACGGCGACGACGACGACGACGAGGAGCGACGCTGGCGAGCGACGACGACGACGACGACGACGACGAGGCAGCCTCGCCTGCAACGTGGGCTGCCTGGTGGCGGCGGCGGCCGCGCTGAGCGCCAGGGCCGCCGCGGCCGCGGGGCCGCCAGCGAGCGCGTGGAGGGCGGCAGGCGCCACCTGCGGCCGTCCCGCGCCAAGACGAATGCCCGGGCGAGGATCCAAGCGGGCGAGGAGGAGGAGGAGGAGGAGGAGGAGGGCGGAGGAGGGCGGAGGAGGAGGAGGAGGAGGAGGAGGAGGAGGAGGAGGAGGAGGAGGAGGAGGAGGAGGAGGGCGGAGGAGGAGGAGGAGGAGGAGGAGGAGGAGGAGGAGGAGGAGGAGGGAGGAGGAGGAGGAGGAGGAGGAGGGGAGGAGGAGGAGGAGGGAGGAGGAGGAGGAGGAGAGGAGGAGGAGGAGGAGGAGGAGGAGGAGGAGGAGGAGGAGGAGGAGGAGGAGGAGGAGGAGGAGGAGGAGGAGGAGGAGAGGGAGGAGGAGGAGGAGGAGGAGGAGGAGGAGGAGGAGGAGGAGGAGGAGGAGGAGAAGGAGGAGGAGAAGGAGGAGGAGGAGGAGGAGGATGAGGAGGAGGAGGAGGAGGGATCTGAGGTGGCCCAGTTCTCAAGACGCGGCCAGGACGAGGACAACATCGGGCGAGGATAAATCGAGAATCTCTGAGATCCGGCGGCTCTGGAAGATGTCTCGGGCGCCGCGGCCTTCTCAGCGCGCTCCGGAACGCTCTGAGAGCATTCCGGAACGCTCTGCAACGGATTCGTCCTCGTCCTAGCCCCGCCCGGCTGCGTCCTCGACCCCACGCCTAAACAGATCCGATCGAGGTCCCCTCGGTGCCGCTCCGCAGGCATCGTCCCCCCTTCCCGAGGCCACGCCTCTCTCGACATTCCCCTGCGGCCTGCGGGCCGCAGCTCCTGACCTAGGCCGAAGGGGAAACGGCACCCGGCTTGAAGGGCACTGCCCAGGAAGGGTTTGGAGGAGGAGGGGTCCACCAGTTTGAGCGGTCCTGCTGGGGCGCTCTTGGCCAGTCCCGGGCGCCTCCTGGGCAATCTTGAGGCTCTCTGGGGCCGTCTTGGGCTCTCTTGGGGGCCTCTCCCGCCGGCCTGGGGCGGTCTTGGGGGCCTCCTCGGCTGTCCTGGGGCCTCCTGGGCCTGTCCTGGGGCCCTCTTGGGCCTGTCCTGGGCCTCTTCGGCCCCCTCGTGGGCCTGTCCTGGGGACCTCTTCGGCGCCTCTTGGGCAGTCTTGAGGCTCTCTGGGGGCCGTCGTGGGCTCTCCTCGGGGCTTCTTCGGCAGTCTTGGGAGCCTCTTCGGCTGCCTTGGAGCGCTGGAGGCTTGCAAACGCGAGGAGGCAAAAAACACCCACAGAAAAACGGATGACAATCAACGATGTTGGCCTCTTCGGGCCCTCTCGGGACGGCTCTCGGCGCTCGCTTGGGCCATTCTGGGGGCCTCGTGGCGTTTTTTGATGGCCTCCCAAGGGTCTGGGGCTTGCTGGGGGCCTCTGGGGGGTCCTGGAGGCCTCTCGGGGGCTTGTTGGGGCCTCCTGCTCCCGCCCTCGGGCCCATTTTGAGCGGTTCTGGGGCACTCTCGGGCCGTCGTGGGCGCCTCTTGGGCAGTATTGAGACTCTCTGTGACCGTCTTGGGCTCTCTTGGGGCCCCTTCGGGCGTCTTGGGGCGGTCTTGGGGGCCTCTTCGGCTGTCTTGGAGCGCTGGAAGCTCGAAAACGCGAGAAGGCCAACAATTCTTGGAAACAGAATGAAACTCGACGATGTTGCATCCTTTGGGCTCTCCCAGGACGGCTCTCGGGAGCTCTCTTGGGCTGCTGTTGGAGCCTCGAGGGTTTTTTGGTGGCCTCTCGAGCATCTGGGGCTTGTTGGGGGCCTCGCGGGGGTCCTGGAGGCTTCTCGGGGGCCTGTTGGGGCCTCCTGCTCCCGCCCTCGGGCCCAGTCTTGGGCGCCTCTTGGGCAATCTTGAGGCTCTCTGGGGCCGTCTTGGGCTCTCTTAGGGCCCTCTTCCGCCGACCTGGGGCGGTCTTGGGGCTTCGGCTGTCCTGGAGCGTTGGAAGCTCGACAACGCGAGAAGGCCAACTCCGAACAACAAAAATAGCATCGGCGATTTGGGGCTCTTCGGGCCCTCCTGGGACGCCTCTTGGAGGTCTCTTGGGGCCTCTTGGAGGCCTTTTGGTTAACTCTTCGGCGATCCTGGGAGCCTGGAAAGCCGTCGGAAGCCTTTCTTGGGCTGCTTTGCTTGACAGCGTCTTGGGCTGTTTTTGTTGCGTTCTTGTGGCTCTTTGGGGGCGTCCTGGGCCGTCCTAGGGCGTTTGGGGGCGTTCCTGGGAGGCCCGGGGGCGCCGTACCGGGAGTGTCCCATAGATGTTCCGGAGGTGTGGGGCGCTCCAGCGGGAGGCGTATTTGCTGATATTGTGTACACATACGTCTACTTGTACGTGTACATCTGCAGATACGTATACGCATGCATATGTATATTCGTATACATAAACGTATACATCGGCATACACATACACATACGAATGTATGCATACAAATACATACACACAGGTATACACATATACATTTACATATACTTATACACGTACGTATACGTACATATATACATATAATATACATATGCACTTGCATCTGCATACGCATCTACATGCACACACATACATATACATACACATATGCATGCGCATATACATTTACACACAGATACACATACACATACATATTGTTATGCGCATATATTCACGTATACGTACACGTATAGTTACCTTTACCTATACATGTACATACACACATATACACATATACAAGTCCGCCACATATGCCTATTGGTATTCATAACCTATACATATACATTTACATGCACATCTACATACACACATGCATAAGCCTACACATACGCACATACGATCACACATACATGTACATAGACACAAACACATACATACGCATCGTGATGGACATGCACGAATGCATACAGATATTCCTCTCGTTATATCTTTATAAGCCCGGGCGGGGGGAAAACCCCTCACCACCCCTTCCCCCAAAACCGGACTCCCGGGATCGTGGGCTTTGGGACCTTCCGGACGGGCCTCGAAGCGGCCCCCTGGGCCTCGCAGTGTGTGGCGCGCTCCCGAAACGACCCCAGAAAGCCCCAATACGGTCCACGACGACCCCCAAGAAGCCGTCACACCCCGAAAGATCGTCCCGAAACGTCCCAAGAGGCCTCCAAGAGCACTCCCAAGAAGGCCCCAAGAGACAAAAATCATTGATTTTCTGTTGGTTTTTGGTGAATTTAGGGGTTCTCCTCTTTTCGGCTTCCCGACGCTCCAAGACGGCGGTCTTCTGGGCGTCCGAAGCCGCCTGGGAGGCTCCCAAATCGCCCCACAACCATCCGAAAGGGCTTCCAGGCAGTCCAAGAGAGCCCCAAAACGGCACAACAGGGGTCCACGATGGCCCTCAGAGAGCTCCATGGCGGCCCAAGATGGTCCCAAGACACCCTCCGAAGCATTCCAAATCGTGACCCGGTCGTTCAGGGAGACCGCGGTTGGAGGCAGGGTGGCCCGAGGAAGCCCCCAGAGGCCCCCAGAACACGCCCAGGAGGCCTCCAGAAGGCCTTAAGAAAGCCTGAAAAACTTCCGTGAGGCCCCCAGAGGCTCTCCAAGGAGGAGCCTCCGCAAAAAGAGCTGAGGAGGATGGGGAGAATGCGCAGGGCATGGCGAAAATGAGGAAAAAGAAGCATGGAGGAAGGATAACGAAAAACATCATTACAGCGACGATGCCGGAAAAGGCAACAAAGACTTATCGCTAAATTGTCGGCTTGACCGTGCTGCTAGTCCGCCTGCATACCAAACTTCAAGGACCAAGGTGCATGGTGCGAAGCGCCACTGCTGTCTTGTGTATATATATATATATATATATATATATTAGAACCATCGCGCGCGCTTCGCGCGCGCTCAGGTTCTAGCCCAGGCCGGGGGGGCGCTGGACGATCTTGGACAACGCTATCAAGCACAGGCGCGCGACAGCATCTGAGGAGCTTCTGGGGTGTTCCGCATGCTTCGTCAACTGGCTGTTGGAGGCACCTCTTGGGTGCCTGCTGGGGGGGCGTCTGAGGGTCCCTTGGGGGCATCGGTTCTGCAATCTGAAGCCGTCATTGGTCGTCTTGGCTGCGTGGAGGCCCGACTTGAGGCCACCTGCGGCCAGATTGAGGCAATCCGGAAGCCTCCCGGGGGCCTCCTGGAAGCAGTTTTGACGCATCGAGGGCACTCTTGGACGTCTCCTAGGTTTGGGCCCTCGGGAAGCTTTTGGGGTCCTCGTCGGACCACTTGGGGGCCTCTTGCGGCCTCCCGTGGGCCTTTTGGGGGGAACGCTCTGCTGTTGGGTCGCGTTCCCCTTCTTGGGCCTCTCTTGGGGCTCTTGGGGCCCTCTCGGGCCGTCTTGGGCGCCTCAAGCACCGTCTTGGGGCCCTCGCGGGCCGTCTTGGGGCCCTCTTGGAGGCCTCTTCCTCTATATTGGAGCGGTATTGGAAGCCTCTTGGGCCGTCTTGGAGCATCGGGATGCCTAAAGGCCGAAAAAGTTAAAACCCGTCAAAGCCCAATCGTAAAACAATGAGTTGTGCCTCTTGGGGCCACCTTGGGAGATCTCTTGGAACCTCGTCGGCCCTCTTGGGAGCTTCTTGGGAGCCTCTTGTATATATGTGTATATATATATATATATATATATATATGTATATATATATATATATATATATGCGTGTGCATATACATATACATATACATACACATTTCCATGTGCATTTATGTGTAAAAATATGTATACGTACACGTATACGCATACGTATACATATACACATACAAACATATACTACAATGTCCGTGTATGTCTATGTATAGAAGTATATATGTGTGTGACTGTGCGTGTATCCCGGACGTGTCGCACCTGGCGCGGCTGGACCATGCGGCACACATGGCGCACGTGGAGCACGTGGCGCATCTGGCGCGCGAGGCGTGCCAAGCACGCTTGCGCCCCAGGGGTGCCTGGCGCAGCTGGAGCGCCTGGCACGCGTGGCGCCTCTCGCCCCATCGCGCACTTGGGGTCTGTACTGGTTCCCAGAAGCTGCCCATCCATCGACGACCGCTGAACATGCTGAGGCCCGGGTGCTACTTATGTGCTGGGAGGGCGGGTGGGAGTTTTTTTGTCTCGCATGCTTCGGGCGCATGGTGCTTAAACCAGCCACGGTGGAGATCGCGGCTGCAATTTGGGATCGCCGCTTCGAAAAGGAGCCTGTAGGGCAACACGAACGCTTGGCATGCGCCACGTAAGTGGAAAAGGAGCGACAGCAAGCCAGTCCCCTCCCCACCCCCATACACTCCCCCCCACTCAGAAGCGTCCGTCGCGCGACTCTTCGAGTCTAAGCGCGCTTCTTTCGCCACTGGCTGTCAGACCGCTGACCAGAGCGGTGGTCAGCAGCATCCGTGCAAAGAGCGAGAGAGAGAGAGAGAGAGAGAGAGTGAGATGTTCACGGCTTCAGAGTCAACACATAATGCTGTGGTCATTTAAAATTAGCCTGGCGAAGGACCCAACCATATGCAACTGTGAATACCGCAAGTGTGAATATCGTTTTCGGCGGCGCTACCTCTGGGTAGTGGAGACGCATGCGAACACCCCCACTGGGGCCTTCGGTGGAGCTCCCTATGGGGCTACGAAACGCTGCCCTGGGTGGGGGAACCGCATGTGGACACCCCCACTGGGGCCTTCGGTGGAGCTCCTGTGGGGCCACGAAACGCTGCCCTGGGTGGGGGAACCGCATGCGGGCACCCCCACTGGGGCCTACGGTGGAGCTCCCTATGGGGCTACGAAACGCTGCCCTGGGTGGGGGAACCGCATGAGGGCAGCCCCACTGGGGCCTACGGTGGAGCTCCCTATGGGGCTACGAAACGCTGCCCTGGGTGGGGGAACCGCATGTGGACACCCCCACTGGGGCCTTCGGTGGAGCTCCCTCTGGGGCTACGAAACGCTGCCCTGGGTGGGGGAACCGCATGTGGACACCCCCACTGGGGCCTTCGGTGGAGCTCCCTCTGGGGCTACGAAACGCTGCGTGGGGGAACCGCATGTGGACACCCCCACTGGGGCCTTCGGTGGAGCTCCCTATGGGGCTACGAAACGCTGCCCTGGGTGGGGGAACCGCATGTGGAACACCCCCACTGGGGCCTTCGGTGGAGCTCCCTATGGGGCCACGAAACGCTGCCCTGGGTGGGGGAACCGCATGCGACACCCCCACTGGGGCCTTCGGTGGAGCTCCCTATGGGGCCACGAAACGCTGCCCTGGGTGGGGGAACCGCATGCGAACACCCCCACTGGGGCCTTCGGTGGAGCTCCCTATGGGGCCACGAAACGCTGCCTGGGTGGGGGAACCGCATGTGGACACCCCCACTGGGGCCTTCGGTGGAGCTCCCTATGGGGCTACGAAACGCTGCCCTGGGTGGGGGAACCGCATGTGGACACCCCCACTGGGGCCTTCGGTGGAGCTCCCTATGGGGCCACGAAACGCTGCCCTGGGTGGGGGAACCGCATGTGGACACCCCCACTGGGGCCTTCGGTGGAGCTCCCTATGGGGCCACGAAACGCTGCCCTGGGTGGGGGAACCGCATGTGGACACCCCCACTGGGGCCTTCGGTGGAGCTCCCTATGGGGCTACGAAACGCTGCCCTGGGTGGGGGAACCGCATGTGGACACCCCCACTGGGGCCTTCGGTGGAGCTCCCTATGGGGCTACGAAACGCTGCCCTGGGTGGGGGAACCGCATGCGACACCCCCACTGGGGCCTTCGGTGGAGCTCCCTATGGGGCTACGAAACGCTGCCCTGGGTGGGGGAACCGCATGCGACACCCCCACTGGGGCCTTCGGTGGAGCTCCCTATGGGGCCACGAAACGCTGCCCTGGGTGGGGGAACCGCATGCGACACCCCCACTGGGGCCTTCGGTGGAGCTCCCTATGGGGCTACGAAACGCTGCCCTGGGTGGGGGAACCGCATGTGGACACCCCCACTGGGGCCTTCGGTGGAGCTCCCTATGGGGCCACGAAACGCTGCCCTGGGTGGGGGAACCGCATGCGAACACCCCCACTGGGGCCTTCGGTGGAGCTCCCTATGGGGCCACGAAACGCTGCCCTGGGTGGGGGAACCGCATGTGGACACCCCCACTGGGGCCTTCGGTGGAGCTCCCTATGGGGCACGAAACGCTGCCCTGGGTGGGGGAACCGCATGTGGACACCCCCACTGGGGCCTTCGGTGGAGCTCCCTATGGGGCCACGAAACGCTGCCCTGGGTGGGGGAACCGCATGTGGACACCCCCACTGGGGCCTTCGGTGGAGCTCCCTATGGGGCTACGAAACGCGTGAGAGGTGTGCCGAGAGCAGAGGCAAGGAGGGGGAGGAGGGAGGAGGGGGAGGAGGAAGGAGAGGAACGCGGGGCACCGTCTCTTCAAAACGAGGACCCAACACCACAGGATGGTTGGGAAAAACTACGTCGGATCTCCAGGTCTATGCGCCGTCCAGACGCCGTTCTGCAAACGCTCGGGCAATGCCTGGCGCCTGAAAGTAATACGTTTCGAACTGACTCGAAAAAACGCCTCTAAGGCAAGTAACTGTCTTAGCACCCGTCGCGTCAAGACGGATCAACAGCGAACCATTCCCAACCCACCGTCACGTCCGACCCGAGTGGTCCTCGTCTTCCAGCTGGAGCTCTGGCCATCCTCCTCTGCCACCCCCGCGTCCTCCCCCGAGACATCATCATACCAGCGTGCAGCCAATGCGAATGGTAAGGATCCGCGGTGCGAGTACCCTTGGGATGTTGCTCATCCCCACCATGCGCATGGACTGTGGGCAGCGCCGCGCTGTGCCCCCTGCGTGCCGGGACGCCTGGATTGGTTTGGCCTGCGGCCGCTCCAGCGGGAGCCGAAGATGCACCGGGCGCTCTCTGTCAAGTCGGGCCTGCCCCTCTCCACAGGAGGAGCGCTCAGAACCACTCTAGAACTGGTCAGGGGACTACTTGGGGAGCACTCTTTGGCCCTCTTGGAGCATTTTGTGGCTCTGTCTCGTTGGTCCTCGATCGGGGATGGACAGACCTCCCTTTAGCAGAACGTGGTTTAGTGAAAACGACCTGAGGCCCAACCCTGGCGGGCGCAAGCCTGGAAAATAACGGCCGCGGCGCCCTCTCGAGAACCGAAAACGGACAATTCACTAATCGACGTGTCACTGTTGGGGGTTCTGTCCACCCCCGACTCGAAAGCCCCCCCTGCAGGGGGGCAGGCCCGACGGCAGCCTTCCGGGAGCGCGCGCGGGGCGCGCTGGGCCCCCAGCCGCCCGCGGGGGCCCCTCGGGGGCTCCGGCCGCACGGGGCCCCCCGCCGCTCATAAAACTGCCCCGACTCCGGATCCGCCCTACTTTGGGGAAATTCGTAACTAGGGCATGGAATTTCCGCCTTACTTTTCAAGCCCCGCTGATGCCAATTTCCGCCCTACTTTTCTGCTGCTGTTTCCGCCCTACTTCTGTGGATTTCCGCTCTATTTTTATGTTGGGTGCCGCAATTTCCGCCCTACTTTTTCGGCCTCTTATAGGTGGATTTCCGACGCAGTTTTAAGTTGGGAAAAAAAGCCAAAGTAGGGCGGATCTGGAGTCAGGGTGCGGGGCGGCCAAGAGGGGGGCACCCTGTGGGGGAACACGTAGTGGCATGAACATAAAAAAACCTCGGAGGTCCGCGCGGATTTCTCGGATATCGGCGCCGGACCCCCCCCCCTCCCTGGCGCGCGGAGCGCGCCAGGGGCGGCGCCAGAGGCGCCGCCAGTGGGGGACCTCCGAGTTTTTAGGTTTATGCCACTTTTTGTTCCCCTTGTCCAAGAGGGGGGGGGCGCAGAGCGTGGCCGGCGGCGCGTGCGCGGCCCAGGGGGGGGGGGGGGCGGGGAGGTAGTGGAACAAGAAGGGGCGCCACGAAATCTGAGGAAGCGTCGTGTGGCCCACGCCGCGATAGCCCCCCCCCCCAGTCATCGCCCCCCTCTCTGCCGCCCCCGAGCTCAGGCCTCCCTCGCGGGGGGCAGCGCGGTCCAGGCCTCCAGCCGTGCGGGCACGCGCCGACCGTCCGCGAGGGGAGACTCGAAAAGGCCCTGGCTTTGGGGGGGGGGGCTCGAGCTTGCCCGGCGGGGCCGCCAAGGAACGGGCGGGGCGCGGGTGGGCCTCTGCCTTTCCTGCTGCGATCACGATCGCCGCGGCGAACGTCTCGCATCTCCTGGTGGCATCGGAGCTCAGGCATCGTGATCGCAAGCAGAACGGACCATGCTTGAGAACAATTCCCCTACAGCAGTCCGCATGGGGCAAGTGCCCTCGATGCTGGATCTGATCCTGTAGCGGGGAGCGGCACCACGCCGGTGGAACGGACCAGGACGACCCAGCCGAACTTGGACAGACAAGCCGTAAACGTACCATTCGCATACAGTCATACAGTCTCACACTGCTCCTGCCATCGCGGCACTCGACACGCCATCAGGCACTCAGCACTTCACCGCGCTACGATCACAGAAGTAGCGGTCTGCACCGAATTTGACGCGAGCGTGTAGATGTAGGCCTTGATGGGCGCGTTGCAGTCCTTGCGCCAAGCTTCAGTATTCGAGGTCTCGTGCGCTCTTTGGTCTGACCTCGCCGGATCCACCAGCTCTATCTGCCTCGCCTTCGAGGCATCCCGGCCACCAGTGCTCGCGACACTCCTGAGCGTCTGCATGACGCAACGGACGCTGAATGGGCAATCCTGTGGTGCACAATGCGCCTTGAACCAAAAAACTGTATCAAAGTGGTTACGGAATTGGGAGGGCGGGTGGGGGTGAGTGAGACAGCCTGCGGGCGGGGAGGATGTCTTGATCACCGCTCCTGAGCCATAGACGCCCCCCTCCCCCACCCGACTGTGGGCCAACCCGGGACGTGACCCCCCCCACACCCCACACAATTTTTGGGTCTGCGGGGCGAGAGCGAACCTCTTCCGCTAAAAGCTGGGCGGGCTATACGCACAGCTTTAACTAGGGAGACAGGGCACAGGAAGGCGGGGCCTCAGGCGGCCGGAGCGGGCGGGACCCGGGGTGCAGGCGGTGCCGAAGAGCTTGCACAGGAGGAGGAGGAGGAGGAGGAGGAGGAGGAGGAGGAGGAGGAGGAGGAGGAGGGTAGGAGGAGGAGGAGGAGGGGGAGGAGGGGAGGAGGGGGAGGAGGGGGAGGAGGAGGAGAGGAGGAGGAGGAGGAGGAGGAGGAGGAGGAGGAGGAGGAGGAGGAGGAGGAGGGGAGGAGGAGGAGGAGGAGGAGGAGGAGGAGGAGGAGAGAGGAGGAGGAGGAGGAGGAGGAGGAGGAGGAGGCGGAGGAGGAGGAGGAGGAGGAGGGGGGCGGAGGGGGGGAGGAGGGGGGAGGAGGAGGGGGCCCACCCCACACATCACCCCTGTCAAGAAGCGATGCCCAACGCACTCCGCCTCCGCACCCCGAGCGTGCGAAGGGCCCCCCCGCGGCCGCTCTGCCTGGCCTTTTGGCAGGGACGGCGGGGGCGCGGGCAGGCTGCTCCCTGCGGGCCTGCTGCGCGCAGGCCGACCGGCCCCCTCCTTCCGATCTGATCCGAGGAGGAGGGAGAAGGGAGGAGGGAGGAGTGACGAGGAGGGAGGAGGGAGGAGTGACGAGGAGGGAGGAGGAGGAGGAGGAGGAGGAGGAGGAGGAGAGGAGGAGGAGGAGGAGGAGGAGGAGGAGGAGGAGGCGGAGGAGGAGGTAGGAGGAGGGAGGAGGATGAGGAGGAGGAGAGGAGGAGGAGGAGGAGGAGGAGGAGAGGAGGGAGGAGGAGGAGGAGGAGCGGAGGAGGAGGAGAGGAGGAGGAGGAGGAGGAGGAGGAGGAGGAGAGGGGGAGAGGAGGAGGAGGAGTGAGAGGAGGAAGGAGGAGGAGGAGGAGGAGGAGGAGGAGGAGAGGAGGGAGGAGGAGGAGGGAGAGGCGGGGGAGGAGGCGGAGGAGGAGGAGGGGAGGAGGAGGAGGAGGAGGAGGAGGAGGAGGAGGAGGAGGAGGGGGAGGAGGAGGAGGAGAGGAGGAGGAGGAGGAGGGGAGGAGGAGGAGGAGGAGGAGGAGGAGGAGGAGGAGGAGGAGGAGGAGGGAGGAGGAGGAGGAGGAGGAGGAGGGAGGAGGGGAGGAGGAGGAGGAGGAGGAGAGGAGGACGAGGAGGAGGAGGAGGAGGAGGAGGAGGAGGAGGAGGAGGAGGAGGAGGAGGAGGGGGGAGGAGGAGGAGGAGGAGAGGAGGAGGAGGAGGAGAAACCCGCACAGAGCTCATGTTGCCTCCAACTGTGGACGCCCGCGCGGGCGCCCCGCGGCCCCTCGGCGGGCGCCCCGCGGCCACTCCGCGCTGGCCTCTGACGAGGCTGGCGGGGGTGCCGTCCTATCGCTTGGCGCGCGCAGGCCCCTGTCAACAAAAATACAGAGTAGAGGAAAAGGAACTATGCACATACACCGATTCTGGCAAGGCCCATCCTGAGCCCAGGATCGGTGCATACGCCCTCCCACCTTGGCCAAGAAGGCACATGCACCGAGCCTGGGTCAAGGATGGGCCTTGCCGGGATCGGTGCACGTGCATAGGCCTCTTCGCCCGAACAGAAGGCACATTGCCTCCAACTCTGGAGCACGCGCGGGCGCGGCATGCACAACTTGCGGTGGCTTTTGCTGCCTGCTGCGCGCAGGTTGCGCGCGAACCGAATCGCCCGTCAGGGGACAATACATACAGGTCGGTCGGACAAAAAGTAGGTGGAAACGTGAAGTAGGAAGGCGGGAGAAGTAGATTGGGTTTCGGGCCGCCCCCAGAAAAAACACCCGCGATGACTACAAGAGATGGATTGCGATTTCTGGGCCCTCCCTTAGCAGCGAACAGCTGCCCAAGGTCACTCGGACCCATCGGCCGCCCCTTCCCTCGCTGATTTTGATTTTTTTCGGTTGTCCGTCGGTTATCCGTGGTCGCGCGTGGCCCTCGGTCGCTCAGCCCCTCGGCTGCCTCTCCCCTGGCTGCCTTTTGGTTGTTTTGGGTCGTCCATCGGTTGTCCGTCGATTGCTCTGGTCGCGCCTGGCCCTCGGCTGGCCCTCGGTCGCTCGGCCCATTGGCTGCCCCTTCCCTGGCTGATCTTGGATATTTTTGGTTGTCCATCGGTTGTCCGTCGGTTGCTCTGGTCGTGCCTGGCCCCTCGGCTGGCCTTCGGTCGCTCGGTACCACGGCAGACGAGAGACCGAACGACCGAGGGCCAGCCAGGGCCAAGCATGGCCACAGCAACCGACGGACAACCGGAAGAATAACCAGAACCAGCTAGGAAAGGGCAGACGAGAGACCGAGCGACCGAGGGCCAGCCGAGGGCCAGGCGCGACCACAGCAACCGACGGGCAACCGACGGACAACCGGAAGAATAACCAGAACCAGCTAGGAAAGGGCAGACGAGAGACCGAGCGACCGAGGGCCAGCCGAGGGCCAGGCGCGACCACAGCAACCGACGGGCAACCGACGGACAACCGAAAAAGAACCAAAACCAGCCAGGAGGGGGCAGAC
>CAUYUJ010015882.1:862948-937469 GCA_963575745.1 Prorocentrum cordatum | reverse complement strand
GGACCCCGTCCCGCACACTTGTCCGCCGAGCTAACTCGACTGACTCCAACTCCAGCGCCGTCGACCACTGGCAGGCTGGCCTCGACAACGATCCCATCGAGGACGCGGACCCCGACGCCAGCGGCTCCCATGAGGCCCCGCACAGCGCAGCGGCCTCTCGACGCTGCGGCTGTCTCATCTGCCTCTTCGTGGTCACGTACGCCATCTTGGAAGCCATGCCGTACCAGGACCAGATCGACGGGTACCTGCCGACACCGAGCCGAGACCCCAGCTACCGGCAGCGACGACGCCGTGAAGCTGCGGCACCAGGCCCATCCGTGTCCACTACGCCCCGACGCACAATAGCATACGACGCCGCGCCCGCCTTGTGGGGTCTTCTCAAGTGGACCAGCGCCAAACTCAGAGACATTGTCTCGGGCAGAGCCAGCGCAGTCGGGTCTGGCCTCTGGGGCGCCCTGAAATGGGCCAGCGGCAAACTCGGAGCTATCGCCACAGGCGGAGTGGTTTGCGGTCTCCTCCTGGTCGGCGCCAAACTTCTCGCTCAAGGAGCCGTCGGACACGTAGGAGCCCGCATCTGTGCGCGCGTCCCGGACTCACCCACGGCCCAGTGGTGCCTCCGCTGTTGCCAACCGATCAGGAGCCCGCGCGATGAGGCCCCACACACGCTTCCGCGCACGCATCCCGACGACCCCGAGAGCCAGCACGTGCATCCCCTTCGACACCCGCTGCTACAGGAACACTACGCCGCTGCAGTTGCCGCCGCAGTCGCCGATGTCACCACCGCCACCACCGCCGCCATCGTTGAAGTCACTGCCGCGGTATCGCGAGCCTCGTCTGACACGCCACGGTCGACCAGCCCGTCCCCGCGAGACGGCCCCACAAGCGGCGCGGCCTCTGGCAACCCGCCGACTCACGAAGCCGCCGCAGCTCAGGCCACCGACGCCGAGGCAAGTGAATCACGTGAGCGCACCCTCGACGGCGACGGCGTGCACGGAGCGCCCGACGACGAAGCGGATGCAAGCAGCGCCCGTGGTTCCTCTTCCGACATGGACACCCAACCACCACGACGGCGAGCACGCCACGCATCACCCGCCAGGCCCCAGGCGCCTTCAGGCCCTGGTACGCCCCACCCAGCCCTCTGGCCACCGACGCGCAACTTACGCAGCACCATCCAGCGCGACCCAGCGGCCCCCGTGCCGCCGACGAGCATCCTCACCTTCCTGTGCCAGAACGGCTTTGCGCTTGGTAACAGTGGCGTGACTACGGAGGACATCGAAGACGCCCTGCGACTCTACGACCATCCTCGATTCACCCATGACCCAACGCTCCAAGCGTTGGCGCCATGGACTGACATCATGCAGAGGCCCCCGAACCGACTCATTTGGGTACTGGAAGACTCGGGCGGGAATTCAGGCGAGACGATCTTCCCCTACCTCACGTGGGACCTCCGTGCTCCTACCACTGACACGCCCACGGTCTTCTGGCACGGGGCCCGCGGCGACCTTGCGGCCCGTCTCGCTTTCAACGGAGGTCACCTCCTGCCGGGCCCCCGCCGTGAAGCGAAGGGCCGAACCGCCACAAATGTCGGCCGCACGTACGTGGGTGTGCACCCGTCGCTGGCCGCGTGGTACGCGGTGCCGCCTCACCCGCCCCGCAGCCTCGAAGACGACACCCTCGCCTGGGGACCCATCGCGCTCTGGATGTGCGAGGCTACCAAACCGCCGCGCGGTGAGAACTGGCACAACTACGTGAACGGGGAGGCTCACGGAGCGCGCCTCATCTACCCACGGGTCCTGGGCCTCCTCATCCGCATGGACTGGTGTGCCCCCACCGAAGCTGCCTCCAGGTGCCGTGCCCTCCCGCACACCTGTGGCATGGGCGACTGCACGCACGCCCTCCACATCGCCGGCTTCGATCACCCAGACCTCCGCGAGGCGGCTGAAGCCCGCGACCAGGAGGCAAAGATCTGGCGCCGGCTGGACACCGTGGCAGCGTGGCCACCGCCACAGGCACTATACTCGCCAGAGGCAGCGCGAGCATGGGCTACACAGCACAACGACACCGAAGCAGCCACCAGGGCCGACCCCAACCAGCCCCGTCCGCGTGCCTCGCTTCGCAAGCTCCAGCTGGACCCGCAGCCACTGATCGACCTGGTGTACACTGCCACGGCGCAGGCTGTACCCGAGCGGTGGCAGTCTGACGTACGAGCGCCGCGCCCCAGCGGCTCCAGCCCTGGGCCGCGTCTGGCCCATCGCACACCTCTCAGCCAGGTGCCGCCTCGGGACACAGTCCAGACCGCTCACCGACGGCATCGGGAGCCGACGACCGCCGTACGCCGTCCCTTATCAGCGCGGCCGCCGCCCTCGCCCGAGGCCATGCTCGCTCACGGCGCTCCGCCTCACGTTCGTCACGGCAGAGCGGCGGCAACTCCGCCTCTGACAGCAGCGACAACGATACGTGGGAGCACATCGAGACGGAAGAGGAGCCGACCGCCTACCACGTCCTCGCCTTCCACGTCCGCGATGTGCGGTCCCGTGTGAACGCCCCTGGCGTCGAGGTCTGGCTCGACCCAGGCGAGCATCACGATGGCGCCTACCTACCGTGGGGGGGGGCGACCGTTGTGGGCCACCGCGTTACTGACCCTGCGGTTGCGGGTCGCGATGGCTGGGTCATCCTTCACCACGACCACGGCGACACCACCACCAGGCTCTGGGCACCGACCCAAGTCCACGTCAAGGCGGACGACACTTGGCGCACGGTCATGATCTCAGCGGACCTGGGGCCCCAGTGGATCGAGCGCCATGCTGACGACGCTCGCCTCCCCGCGGAGGCGGTCCGCACTACAGGCCAGTCCTGGTTCGCCGACGTCTGGCCTTTGTGGGATCGACCCCGACCCCACCCAGACGACGCAGTCGCCGACGAGCAAGCGTTCCCGCCCCTACCAGGACGCTGGATTTGCCTACAGTGCCGATTCCAATGCTGCCAGTATTGTGCTGCCCGCCGCAACACGCAGCTCGGCACCTCGGGCCAACCGACGTGCCCGGACTGCTCCCTCAGCGGACTGCGTGCACCTATGGACTGTCCACGGACTACTCTTGCAACAGCTGGACGTGCGTGTACAGCACCGACGACAGGGCCGCCGACACATGCTGCCTCTCCAGCAGATGCCCACATCCGCCTCGTCCGCACAGCCTGTTCGACGTCCGTGCCACAGGGATGCCTCCGCACATCCTCGCCCGCCAATACGGCAACGCGCCAGCCCAGCACGACCTCATGGAGCCCCCCCAGCGCCTTCAGGCCCCGGGGGGGAGCCTCCGCAACCAGGCCAAGCAGGATACCAGGGCCAATGGTATCTACCACCGAGGCCGCGTCGCGTCCCCAAGCAGGGATTGCCCGACGGCACGAGGCGGCCACCAGGGTTCACAGGGACGGGGATGCCTGAAGACCCGTCTCCGACCAACCGCTGTGGAAGGAAGGCTACGTGCTCTTCGGCCCGCACCAGGCCCTCAAGGAGGATTTCATCTTCAACAAAGCGGTGCGCCGACCTTACTCCCTAGCCATCACCAACATGCACAGGGATCGTGTCACAGTCAGGACCGTCTGCGAGTCTATCGCCGAGCGCATCCACACTACCCGCACGCGCTGGCGAGATGTGGTACTGTACTGGGATGCCGAGGGCGGCCCTGGGCATCAAGCTCTCGACTACGACATGCGCCTCTGTGACGCCATGGTGAGTCGTGCCACGACCGAAGCCGAGTTGAACCACGACCGCAACAACCGTGGTAGCTACTGTCTCTATGGACCAGCGCACCAGCGGGCTGTGAACATCACGGTGCTCCCCGAGCCGCAGAACATTGACTTTGTGGAGCATGTACGGCGCTACTCACCTGACGGGAAGACTTACCCAGACCATGCCTTCGAGCACGTCTACCAGGGCTGGCGGCGGCCCGACGTGCCGCCCATCCGCCCCGACACCCGCCCGCTCTCGAGAGCCGACCAGCAGCGCTACCAGCAGCACCAGCAGCGCACCCAGCAGCGCGACCAACGCGACGCAGGTCAGCCGAGCACGCCACGCAACCGCTCTCCTGCGCGCGTCCCGACAGGCGACAGAGCGGTGTACGGCAGAGGCGCCGCCTACCACCGCGGCCCCATTGGTGCCAGGCCCGCGGCGGCAGAGGCAGCCGCGTCCAGCTACGGCCACGTCCCCCCACGCCAGGGTGCACCCAGCGGTCGTCGGCTACCCACGCGCACTCGCGCAGGCTCCCCCACGGGCCATCTCGCCCGCGCCAGGGTCCACGCGCGCCTGGGGCCATTACCCAGGCCGCCACGACAGCACCGCCAGCAACCAGTCCGCAGCGGCACCCCCTGCGGCATCAGCCCAGGGGGCTGCACCAAGCCGCGGCAGGACAGGGCGCCCCGAAGGATGGCGCGAGGCGAACGTGCGCGCCTGGCAACCGCGCCAACACACGCCCCCGCCAAACGTGGCCGCAGCGCAGCGCCCTGCCCAGGCAAAGCCCGCCCCCCCTGAGCGCGAGCGGCAGCCGCTCGTCCCGCTCGTCCTCACGCACACCCAGGCACACCACAGCGCCTCCCCGCGGCACAGCGAGGGTAGTGCCCACCGCGTCAGCCCCCGGCCTGACGCCGCCGACCCTGACCAGGCTGCAGCCTCGGCGGCGGGCGGCACAGGCGGCTCCCGCCCGCCCAGCCCAGCACCCAGCGCAGCGCCGATCCGCTCCCCGAGCAGGGCGGACTCTGCGCGCGCCAACGCCCAGGCGGCCTCGCCACGTGACCGCCACACGGGCGGGCGCGTCCCGCGCAGCCGGCCCAGCAGCCGCCACAGCTCGCGCAAGCCCCCTGGGAGTTCCACGAGCTCGCCGCCCCGCGAGACTCAGGCTGACGCCCAAGCCCCCGAGGTGGTGCCACGTTTCGGTGCCGCGCAAAGACCCTACGAGGTCGACCTCGAGCCGACGCCGTCCACGGACCAGGAGCTGCCACCGCCCACCCGCGTCGTCGCCCCCGACGAGGCGCCGACCTTCGACCCCTTCAAGCACAAGTACTCCGTCAAGGACCTCGCGGCGGGCTTCGGCGGCGGCTCACCGCTGTTTCCTCAGAGCCACGGCGGCGCCCCCGCCACCTCTGCCGCTGCCGCGGCAGCGGCGGCCCCGCGTGGAGTCAGCCCTGTCCGCAACGCGAGCCTCACGGCAGCGGGCATGGACGAGGCTCAGCGCCAGGCCACCGACCGCGCCGCTCGCCACGCCCAGCTAGTGGCTGACGCGCTGGCAGGGCGTGCGCCGCCGCAGCCACAGGGCCCACCGCCCGAGGCGAGCGCGGAGGGCGCACACGAACAAGCTGTTCCAGCTGATGCTGCTCATCACGGCACTGACGGGGCGGGCGCGCCGCCGCAGGACGGACCAGCGGTGTCGCGTGCGCAGTATTCGCGCGCGCGCTGCGCCGCTGCCGCGCCGCGCTGCCGCCGCTGGTTTGCTTTTGCTCTTGCGCTCGGCAGGATGGATCGAGGAGTCGCCTCCCTCCCCCCTGCTGCCGTCTCACCTTTCCTCCCTCCGTCCCCCACGGTACAGGAGTGAGGAGGTTTTTTCGAGGCAGTTTTGCCGATGTTTATGACCCCCCCCCGGCGCAGCGTCGACCATGCCTTGCCTACACTTTTGGCCCGACGGCGGCTTCAGCCCCGTCCAAGCCAATCTGCTGCGACGCCATGAGCTCCTACTGTGGCCAAGCCTCCTACCTGGGTGACGGCCAGGCCGCCCTCCACCGTGCGGGGCGTGCTAACCCCAGCTCCACCGACGGAGATGGGCCAGGTCGCTCCATCCACCTCGTCAGCCTCAACATCACGAGTCTTCCAGCGAACTGGCCAACCATTACCGCCCTAGGTGTCGACCACAACGCCGCAGTCATAGCGCTGCAGGAGACCCGTCATGCCAAGCCTACCAGGCAAGCCATCGCCACCAACGCCGCCAATCCACACCACGGAGGATACCAGGCCAGTCTGGGACCTGACCTGGACCTGGCGCGTGCCCAGCGCAAAGCTGCTCACGGTGGCACGGACCACACGGTCGAGGGCAACACCGGCGCCTCGGGCGGGGTTGCCATCCTCTCTAAGGACGCCATCGTCGACTCCACCGTCGACGACATTGCGACCTGTATCGCCACCCTCAAGGCCAAGAAACGATGGCACGAGGCCTTCCTCCCGCTCTGCACCCAGCACCGCCGCAGGCGGCGACGAAACAACCACGGTCCCGCTGGGATCTACATTGCGAGCCTCTACGGGGTCGCTGGAGGGGACAGCACCGATATATTTCGGCTTGCTGATTGCGCCGCCGCGAGGGTCGGCTCAGCCCCGTATTTCATTTGTATGGACGCCAACACGAACATCGACGACAATCCACACCTGCTGCACATGATGCAGCACGGATGGTCCAACGTCGCTGAAGGCACACCAGACCACACCATGCACACATATGGCAATATCCCTGACTGGGACCGCGTCACCAAGTGCCCCCGCACTTCGCGCATCGACTATGTCATCGCCAACCAAGCTGCGCGATCCCTTGTCACCGACTTCTGCTATCTGCGTGACTTGCCAGCGAAGTCCCATGTTGGCCTGCAGGTCACACTCGACCTAAGCCGCCTCGATCACACGGCCCCACGCCTTTTGGCCCCCACGCCATACCCTCCAAACGACGGAGCTCATGAGGACCACGAACTCCAGGCACTAGGGACCCACATCGCCGGACGATACCACGACCGCATGGAGCAGGCTGACGCACGCGACGATGTGGAACGCATGTTCGCCCTGGCAAACGAGGCCAGCCATGAGTACCATCTCACCCGGCTGCGGGACCTGCCGCCCCCACCGCCAGACCACCCAAAAAAGAAGGCCCCTACCATGCACGGGCTCACGCCCACGTTCGAGGAGCGACCCGCCGTCCCCCGCGCCTTTCCCACCTACGGAGCTTCCACGATTCACATGAACCGCCTTCGCAAGCTCCATCGGCAACTTTGCGAGCTTCGCTTCATCGGACTGCACCATCATATAGACTGCCGTGCTATCCCGCCGCACCTGGCGCAACGCATCGACTGCACGTGGGCCGCGGCCCGCCTTCTCTGCCACAAGCTGCGCCCCACGGCCCTCCTGGCTTTTCCTGACGCCTGGACCCCCGACGTGCCAGCGCCACGCGGAGAGCAGCTCGATCGTCTGATCCAAAATCTAGACTCGGAGCTGGCGCGACGTGCAAACCGAGCCAAAGCTGAACGCATCAAGATCTGGTCTGAGGGCGTCCGCGAGCCAAGCGGGCGAAAGGCGGCCATATACGCACGGGCTGCCGACTGCTCGCCCACGGCGTATCTCCGCACGCCTACCACTCCCGACGATGCACAGCTCCACTGCGACATCACCGCCTTCAACCCTGACCAAGCTAGCACGGACGACAGTGACGCCGACACCGACGCCGGCGGCTTCAGCCCCGGCGACGGTAGCTCGCCCGACACGGACAACGACGACGGCCCCATTCGTGGCCCACTACCAGCCCAGGTTCCCGACGCCCTCCCCGCCAACGCTATCGTTGCCAACACCAAAGACATGCTCAAGCTCATGGTCGACACCTGGGAGCCCATCCTGGGCACGTACCGCGCTCGCGCGGGCCATGACGCCGAAGCTATGCCGACGTGGGCGGACTTCTACGACGAATACCGCCAAGAGCTGCCTACGCCATCACCAGCAGCCCCCTTCCACCTTACCGACGACCAACTCATCCACTTCATTCGCACCCGTTCACCGCGCCGCGCGGGGGGACTCGACGGCTGGACGACCAAGGAGGCAAAGGAGTTACCCGACGACATCCTTCGCCTCTTCGCCAGCGTCTTACGTGCTATGCAACGCACTGGCACCATCCCCGAGCCCCTCCTGCACGTGCCAAACCCGTGCCTCCGAAAAGGCCGAGGGGAACTCCCGACGGACCAACGGCTTCTCTCGGTTTTTTCCGTGTGGATGTATGCGTGGGAGGCGCCGGCCTACCGTAGCCTCACGACCTGGCGGCAAGGATGGACCCATGCCACGAGCTTCGGCGCCGTTCCAAAAGCCACCATTGGGGATGTCAGCACTTCTCTCGCCCTGCGCATCGAACACGCCAGGACTTTACTCCTCCCCTTAGCTGGAGCAGCCCTTGACCGACAGAAGTGCTTCGACTACCTCATCACGGACATCTGTCTAAACCTTGCGCTGCACGCGGGGTGCCCACAAGACATCGTTACTGTCCGCCGAAACTTCTACAGACACCACAAACGCTACATCCGCATGAACGGAGCGTACTCCAGGGACCTGGCCAGGACAAACGGTCACCTCCAGGGCAGCTCGTGGTCCCTGGATGACATCAAGCTGCTCATGTGCGTGTGGACAAAGAGGCAGCACCGATACGTTCCTCGATCACTCAGCACTACCTTCGTTGACGACAGCAACTCCACTACCCACACCGCTCCTGAGCTGCAGAAATCTCTCGACGAAACCGCCAAGTTTGACCGATTCTCCGGTCAACGCATTCACCCTGGTAAAGTGGCAGGGTGGGCGCTCACCGATGAGCTGCACGCCGCCGTCACCCAGCTCACACTGGCGGATCGCCCCCTCCGAGTGGTCGATTCCTTCAAGCTCGTCGGGAGTTACATCAACGCCGAGGCAGCGCCGGCTCCAGCCGCGCTTAACCTCACGGCCACCGCAGACGCCCGTGTGCGGAGGGCGACTATCCGCCTGCCGCGCATTGGCAAGCTCCCGTCGCCGATGCTTATCAAGGCGCGGCACGCCCGATCCCTGGCCGCCAGCGTCTGCACCACGGGCACCGACATCCAAGCACCATCAGGCCCAGCCAAGACTGCCTACAACCACGCCCTCAAGGCGGCTATCCGCCCCAAGGGGAACAAGTGGGTCGAGTTCTGGACTCTCATGGCCGTGTGCGTGCCGGGACACGCCCTTGAGATCGACGCCATCACGCAGCGTGAAGCATTCCTGTGCCTGCGGCGTCAGGTTAACCGCGACGTCACACTCTGCGGGCTCGCCAGAGACCTCCAACACCACGTCCAGACCCTGTTTGGTGGAGGACCCGTCGGGCGACTCGTCCAGTCGCTCCAGCAGCTCCGATGGACCTGGCCCACATTTGGCATCATGTACGATGACTGGGGCTGCCCGATCAGCTGGCTGAATCTACCCCAAAACGCCTTCCTGCACATGCTGCGGGCCTCACAACGCAGGGCATTTCTGCGGAAGATCAAGCCACGGCGACACGACCTTGGCTACCTCGCCTCGGTCAGACAGGGCCTTGACCTCTTCGCCAGCACGTGGCTCGCGCGAACCAAAGGAGCAGCCAAATGCACTGCCTGGCAGCTGGCGCTCCTCCTGAACTACCTGTCGGGCGGGGACCACACCCAACAGCGACGATCCCGATCCAACACGTCGGCAGACCCCAGCCCCATGTGCCGCTACTGCGACGAGGAAGAGGAAACTCAGGAGCACACTGTCCGCGACTGTAAGTGCTGGGCCCGAGAAAGAGTTCCTCTCACCACCCTCATCAGTGACGACCAGTGGGCCCGTCTTCCGCCGCACACAAGACACTGCGGGCTCTTCGACGAAGACCCAGCCCTCCTCGACCTGCAGGCCGACCTCGCGAGGGACCCGCTGCCACAGCCCATCCCGCGGCCCCCCCCTGAGGGTGATCCTGCGGCTTCAGCCCAGGACACCTACACCACCTACCTTGACAACGACACTGGATGGACATGGGTCTATGCTGCCACGGACGGTGCGTGCACCAACCAAGCCATCCCACTCCTAGCACGAGCGGGCTACGGCGTCTACTACGGCATCGACCACCGCATGAACTACAGTGCACGCGTTCACGGCCTAACGCAGAACGCCCAGGTTGCGGAGACCCTTGCCATCGTCCACCTTACGGCGTGTGCCGAACGGCCCGTGCACGTCTTCGTGGACAACCAGGCGGTGGTCGATGGGTTCCAAAGCATCATCGACGGACATCCAGCGCCGCAGGGCACGCACGCGGAGCTCTGGGCAATGATTCACCGATGTGTCATGGCCAAGCCCGACATGTTTCGCGTCGAAAAAGTCGCCAGCCACCTGGGAGACCTGGGCATCGACCTTGGGCTCATCGGGCCCATCGCGGAGGAGTTCAACCGTCAGGCCGACGCCCTTGCCACAGCGGCGGCACGCACGCACAACCTCCCCGACGACATCGTTGAAGCTGCCAAAACACGACATCGCCAAGCGACCGTGCTTCACGGGGTCGCTGTCGCCATCTACGAGCGCAGACACCGTACTCTGCCGCTCCCACACCGCAGGGCTGGGTTTACAGCGGCTGAACTCAGCAAAATGGAACCGAACCCCCTGCTGTCGGACCAGGCACCACCCGCGGCTGGACCAGACATCCCGCAGAACCCGGACGAGCTCTGGGCCGAGGCCCAACGGGCGATGTACGACGAACAGGAGGACGACCCGTTCGGCTTCGGCGGGGGACTAGACTTCCTGGACGACGGGCCAGCCAGCGCCAACCTTGCCCCGTCGGGCATCCGCACGACGCCCACCTCGACTCCGCCACCGAGAGCGGCACCGCACCCACATGATGACGTCGCTCACCTCCAAGACGCCGACGAGGACTTTTATGATCCCCTCGGATTGGGTGGCAGCATAGACGACGTCCCGCCGACACCCCACGCTGCCGACGATGCCGCTTCATCGAGTCGCCACCCGGTCACGCGGCCGACCTCTGAGCCCTCGCACGGCATCATGATTGGTCCCTCCGTGCCACCAACCCCGTCCCCCCACCAGCGCCAGCCCGCGGGGGCGGCTTCAGCCCCCCCGCAGGGCACTGAGCCAGTCAGGCCGTCGCGCCCCGTCCACGCTCCTACTGTTGCAGGCTGCGAGGCTGCGGCTCCTCCGTCCTCATGGGGCGTGGCCCCAGCGGCTTCAGCCCTGGGACCGCGCGACACCCTCCAGTCGCCTCGCCACGGCGACGGCCGCCAGCGCACGGACCGCCGCACCGCGCTGGTCCACCACCTGGCCAGGCGCACCGATGACCTCGTCCCCGCCGCGAGGCCCGCGGCCGCGGGCACAGAGCAGCCGCCCCGCACCGACCGCGAAGCCGAGCTGTCCCAGTCTACGGCCGCTCTCCAGCAGAGGTGCGCAGCTCTCGCCGCCGACCTTGCCGCTGCCCAAGCCCGTCAAGGCCCTTTGCTCCAGCGCCTCCACCGCGCCGGTCGTGCCTTCGCCGAGCTGCTTACACCCCCGCCCGATGGTGCTGCGCCGCCACTCACCCTCCATGCTATGCTGTCATCGCTCCGCGGCGCTCCGCCTGGAGCCCCGCGCTAATCTCCGCCATTCTGCCTGCCCGTGTGCACGCGTGGCCCCGCGTCCACGGTGTCAGGGCGTGGGGGCGGGGGGTGCCCCGTCCCTGCGCGCCGCGCTGCGGCCAAGCGCCCAACTGGCGGTCTGCCAAGCCGCCTAGCCACGTGTCCGCACGTCGCCTTTCTTGTTGGGGCCTTCTTCGTCACGCGGTCTGACACGTGAGATCTTCACAGTCTGTCCGCCGTCCGTAGCTTCAGACGCAATGCGCCGGGGGAGGGGGTCTGTTGCCCGCCCTCGTATCTTAAGGCTGCACCGCCGCTAATAGTGTTTTGCGGGTTGTCGCACCGCAGTGCGCCTCGCGGACGGACCCTGGTCCGCCTACTTGTCCGGTCTCTCTCTCTCTCTCTCTCTCTCTCTCTCCGCTTTCTCTCTCTCTCTCTCTCTCCTCTCCCTCTCTCTCGCTTCCTCTCTCTCTCTCTCTCTCTCTTGCTCTCTCTCTCTCTCTCTCTCTCTCTCTCTCTCTCTCTCTCTCTCGTCACGGGCTCGTGAGATCAGCCAGGGTGGCTCCCCCTTGGGGCTCCCAAATGATGCCCCTGGCAGCGTTTTGTGACCATGAGGCTCTCAAGAGATACATGTTGGGGAGGCCAAACGGCAATTCTAGCTGAGGCGTCCCACCAAAATCGGCGCGAACGGGCTCGTGAGATCAGCCAGGGTGGCTCCCCCTTGGGGCTCCCAAATGATGCCCCTGGCAGCGTTTTGTGACCATGAGGCTCTCAAGAGATACATGTTGGGGGCGCCAAACGGCAATTCTAGCTGAGACGTCCCACCAAAATCGGCGCGAACGGGCTCGTGAGATCAGCCAGGGTGGCTCCCCCTTGGGGCTCCCAAATGATGCCCCTGGCAGCGTTTTGTGACCATGAGGCTCTCAAGAGATACATGTTGGGGCGCCAAACGGCAATTCTAGCTGAGACGTCCCACCAACATCGGCGCGAACGGGCTCGTGAGATCAGCCAGGGTGGCTCCCCCTTGGGGCTCCCAAATGATGCCCCTGGCAGCGTTTTGTGACCATGAGGCTCTCAAGAGATACATGTTGGGGGGCCAAACGGCAATTCTAGCTGAGACGTCCCACCAAAATCGGCGCGAACGGGCTCGTGAGATCAGCCAGGGTGGCTCCCCCTTGGGGCTCCCAAATGATGCCCCTGGCAGCGTTTTGTGACCATGAGGCTCTCAAGAGATACATGTTGGGGGCGCCAAACGGCAATTCTAGCTGAGACGTCCCACCAAAATCGGCGCGAACGGGCTCGTGAGATCAGCCAGGGTGGCTCCCCCTTGGGGCTCCCAAATGATGCCCCTGGCAGCGTTTTGTGACCATGAGGCTCTCAAGAGATACATGTTGGGGGCGCCAAACGGCAATTCTAGCTGAGACGTCCCACCAAAATCGGCGCGAACGGGCTCGTGAGATCAGCCAGGGTGGCTCCCCCTTGGGGCTCCCAAATGATGCCCCTGGCAGCGTTTTGCGACCATGAGGCTCTCAAGAGATACATGTTGGGGGCGCCAAACGGCAATTCTAGCTGAGACGTCCCACCAAAATCGGCGCGAACGGGCTCGTGAGATCAGCCAGGGTGGCTCCCCCTTGGGGCTCCCAAGTGATGCCCCTGGCAGCGTTTTGTGATCATGAGAGAGTGTGAGTGTGAGCTTAACTTATCTTATCTTATCTTGAAATCTCTTCTTATCATATCCTGTGCTATTTTTGGATTATATTATCTTATATTGTAGTATCTTATCTGGTCTTATATCTTGTATTATCTTATCTTATATTGTAGTATCCTATATTGTCTTATCTTATCTGGTAATTATCAGTGGGAGGAGGGAGGCGGGAGGCGGGAGGAAGAAGGAGGAGGAGGAGTGGGAGGCGTCAGAGTAATAACAAGAACCCCAATCCTTAGGATATGGGGAAAAAACGTAGACGACTATGTACAACGTGTCGAAAAGGTGTTTGGTACATGTAAGCTCAACAAACATTTTTACACCAATTGTGCCGTTCGCTACACGAAGAATGAACAAGGCGATGTGATCATGGACCAGGACGAGTATATTGAACAACTACGTCCTATCACACATCCTGAGCTTACGGGAGCAGCGGCAGACGCCAAGGCTACCAAACTCATTACCGACGTGTTCGTTAGCCTGCGAGGAGCTCTCGCCTATGCCCTTCTTACTCAAGTCTGGCTCATGGTGTATGTGGTATCTCTCCAGAAGATCCAAGAGCCCACCAACTTACAAGCCAGACGATTGAATGCGGTGACGCGAAGGCTGATCAGCAGCCCGAAACCCATCACCTTCCCTCGGATGAAACCGACGAATGAAGTAGACATACATAGGGACTCGGGGTATCGGAAACTCACCGGGGAGGAGGGCGATGAAACCAAGGGCTACGGCATTCGCGGGGCTAACGTATTTCGGCGAGGAAACTCGCCCCAAGGCAAATCCGTCGTTCACCTTTGCGACGGACTATGCAAGTCACACTGACTGCAGGTGAGGTCCAGCTATGCCGCTGAGGAACTTACAGCTGCACATAATCTTGATGAATGCTACCCCACGCCCATCATTCTCCACGAGCTCAAGGCTGGAGCACTTACCCCACGACAGCTACGAGATATGCGTGACGTTGGAGGCCTAGCTATCAAAGTATCCCTTACTATAGACGCTGAGTCTGTATACAAATCGTCATCCAGCAAAGACCTTAGGATACCGACGGAACGTACTTTGCTGGTACATATCACAGCTGGATACGTGAGCTCATGGATATAGATATAGTGCATAACGCACAGTGATGTGACACTAGAGACATGACCGTAGATTGGCATACGAAGGGGAGTACCGATCGGGAGCTGCTTTTGGAAGTGATGTCAGGCACTCAGTCATTTAAGTATGACGTGAAGCAGTTTGTTCCTTTTCGGGGCCCCGAGGACAAAACCAAACCTAAGTCGAATCAGTTTTAGTCTGTCCTTGTTGCCCCTGCGGTCCAGTTTGCCAGCACGGGCGCCTAATACGGAGGCGCCTTCTTTCCTGCTCGGAAGCGAGCCATGCCTTTCACGCTTGGCAACGAGCCTGTTCAGGTTGGTTCTGGCTCTTTGCCTTAATACCCTTTTGCCCGGAGGGGAATAGCCTGTTTGGCTTACCTTTAGCCAGGCCGATAGCCCTTGTATATCCGAGGGGCTATCCTGTGCGTGCGTGGAAAAGTTTTGCGAGGAAGCTCGCCGGCGAATAATCTCGCCCTTCAGTCTAGTGGTTGACCAGACTGCGCGTACTGTTTTCCTTGCAAACAGAGTTGCGCGCCTGTCGAGAGCCTAGCGACCGCGCGGCTTTACTCTCCGTCTCCTCCCCTCCCGACTTTAAGGGTAGCTCTTTGGGAGATGTTATAGATAATCGGGAGTATAGCCTGCGCGTCGCTGCCTTATGGCTCAAGGCACGCGCGCCCTATTTGCCCGGATACCTGACTTGGTATTCGCTATGTGCTGGAAAGATCATTACATCGATCTTATCCGATCTTACTCATCCAAACCCCATATCGTATTCCTTCGACATGGAATTGGATGCAATATGACCTACCAGAGTCATTTCAGACTAAGCAACCCGTCCTTTGCGAGTTCTACGCAGGCGGCGCGGCAACTACCTCGGCGGCCAAGCAAAGGAGACACTTGGTTGCAAGACCGAGGGGCATCCTGATCGGGGGCGACCTACCGGGCGCGAAGTCGCAGAACGAGGTCCTGAAGCAGCTGGACGAGGAGGGTCCTCACATGGAATGGAGATCGCGGGTTCCCCCTGCTACCCACTCGCGAATCTATCCCACGTGTTCCCACAAAATACCAAGATGAAGAAGCTCGCAGCTGGCGTGCAGCACCTGCAGCTTGGCACGCAGAGCTGGCCCAACAGCACACGTCGAGGAGCACGTGCGCTGTTGGAAAGCTCACTGACGTCCGAGGCCTGGCAGCTCATTCCGCGGCTTGAAGCCGAGTTCGTGAACGCGATGATTGACCTGTGCGCCAAGGGCAGCGACCTGCCTGGTGGACTTCGTGGGCGATCGAGTTGAGAAGCCGACCCGGTTCCCGACGACGGCCGCAATGCTGGGCAAGAAGTTCAATGGCGTGAGATGCGACGTCGCGCGCCCGCGCGCTAGCGTGATCAACGAGCCGAAGGGGGCAGCATGGCGTCTTGGGAACTAGGCAATCGAGCTAGTCACGACGATGATGGGCGGCATCGAGGATCAGAAGTACATCGAGAAGCAGCGCGGTGGCTACGCCAGGCACGCAAAACAGTGTTGAGGATATCGAACTGGAGGAGGCCAGTGTCAACCAGGCAGACGCAGAAGCACTGGCGCGCGCGGCCGCGATCTCCAGCAAGCAAGGCGAGAACATCGAGGTGGCGGGCTGGCCAGCAGCACCACCACTACTGCGAGCTGCGATCAAGAAGACACGAGAGCCAGTCTCATGGACTCTACCAGGAAGCGCCGGCACGATGCTGGCAGCATGGCGGAGCTAGCCGACGAGCGGCACAATCAGCACGGCTCTTCAGATGGACGACGCGCGAAGAGCAAGCGCGGGCGGGCTCGCGACTTGCAGCGGCTCAGCCAAAGGGCAAGGGCTTCAAGGAGGCCATCAGCATGGGTTTCGTGATCGTGCCCGACCTGGGCAATAATATGCACGTGGTGCGTGCTTGTGATCGTGGAACCTGCGTCGGGTTTTACGGCGGCCATCTGCGCGCGTCTTGGATCAAGACCGACGGCGGAGTTGGCGAATGAGGCGCTCGAGTTCGGATGGCTCAGCTGGGCCGGGCCACCAATCGCAGTGGGGCAGGACCATGGCTCTACCTGCGCGGGCGAGTTCGAGGCGCTGCGCAACGACCTGGGCCTCGAGATCAACCGCGTAGCGCCAGAGGCCAAGTGGCATATGGGCAAGGTCGAGAGGAAGATGCGCGACCTGAGGGAGATGGCGACGAGCGCCTTCAATCCTGGAGAAGTTCGGGGTCAGGGCCGGCGGCAGCAGCAGTGCGGGGCATGGCGGACGCGCGCAGCCAGCTGGTGAGCACTGCAGGCTATTCACCGCAGCAGTGGGCACTGGGATCGGGACAGCGACTACTAGCAAGCCTGGCCAACCCTGACTCCGACCTAGCCGCGGCTTCAAGGAAGGTTGAGAAGGTGTCTTTCTGCTACCGATTACACCTGTAGCAGAGGCTTTCCGAGTCTTTCTGTAGGGGCAGCCCTCTCAAGGAAGAGGCCCAGCCAGGGCCATTTCAGCAAGGCGACCTACTCATGTTCTGGAGACCGGAAAGCGCAACTTGCATGCTCGATGGCATTGATCTGCCTAGTGCCTGGGCGAGGATCAGCACGGCTACTGGCCGATCCACAGCCGGATGCCGTGTCTGAGCTCGCCGAGTCTACTGGGCAAGGTGACCGAGAGCAAGGTGAGCACGATGCAGTTTACCAACCTGTTTCCAGACGGTGGACCAGCGCGTGGACGTGCTGGACAGCGAGGTTTCATCGACCTGCGAGGTGCGCAGTACAACCCGGGACGAGATGATCAACGGCGAGATCAACAGCCAGATCAACAGCTAGATCAGCAGCAGGATCGGCGACCTCCACAGCGACGGCCAGCTGATTACCAACAACACCCAGGACAGGCACCAACGACCTGGTGAACCAGCTGTTCCACAGCAGCAACCGCCAGCCGGAGGACAAGAAGATACACCATCAGCAGCACCTGCACAGGGCGGCGCGATCAAGCTGGCGGGGGCGGACAGCGACAAGGGCAAGAAGAGACGATCATGAGTAGTGCGCGACAATGACGCAATGCCTAGGAGGCAGCGGCTGGACGACAAGCGCGAGCAAGCATCAGCTGATCAAGATCACGCGGAGGACCCCCTCGAGAGCGATTACGTCGAGCGCGTCAGGCTTGGGGCGCAATTCTCGGAGCAGCGGCGGCCAGCAGCCGCGGCGAGTGTGACCTGAGGCAGCTGGGCAATGTTACCAATGGACCTCTACTTCTAGACGCCGCACCCGGGTGCCATATCGAGAGGATGAGGCTGTTCAACATGGGCGCCTGGGACCTGATGTCAGGATATCCCGAGAGAAGACTGGGCGATGAACCCTCATATGCTCGACGATGTGGTGTCTGCGCAGCCCATCGCGGCAATGGAGGAGATCCCCTCGCGAAAGGAAGCGCAAGCAGGACAGCGACCAGGAGGTGACCGAGGACATGCAGCAGGGCAGCCAGGGCCCCGGGCTGGGCCCCCACGATCGGGCCGACGGGCAGGGGCAGCCGAAGGGGAAGACAAGAGGTGGCAATAAGCCCGTGATTAAGAAAGACCTGAAACTCGAGCAGACAAGGGGCGGCGACGAGTTGGGCGACCGAGCACATATTCAAGTACCTGCTGGGATCCACAGGCGCATGGAGGAGCGCGCGAAGGCAGAAGAGACGGCGGCAGCGCCGACGCCCGCGCCGCGGGATCAGCAAGGCGCGGCAGCCGCGAGCAAGCGCCAACCAGAGCAGCGCCAGGGCAAGCGGCAATATTACTCCATGGCTCTGACGGAATTCCTATTGGGGGACGTGCCCACCAGCATCGATCATCGAGCGGGCTAATGGGCAAGCCGGACAAGTCAAGCAGCTAGCCGAGATACCGCTTCTTGTCGAGGCATCCGCGGCCGAACGGATGTGCGCCCGCGCCCTGCCGAGGGCCAGCAGACGCCAGGAGATCGACTTGAATGCGCTGGGCGACGACGAGGCGAAGTGGAAGATGCCGCAGGGAGCTGCGAATAAGGAGTAGCACGCGCGGTGCAGGCGCGACGCGGCGACGGACATCTCAGGAGCAGCAGTCAACAAGGTTGACCTAGACCAGAACCTGAGTTCCAAAGTGGTCTCGGGCGACAGGGGCCCGACGCACTCGAGCCGAGTGCGAGGATCTGTGGGCGCGTTTACGAGGAGTTTGACGACCAGCTACGCCGAGATTCACCAGCAGCGTCAGCAAACATGGCGCTATTACTTTGCAGCATCGTGCTAAACCTCAATTTGGATTTGTGGGTTTAGTCGTTGCGGACGCAAAGGAGGGCCTTTCTGCAAGGCGGGGCCATCGTGCGCGAGCTCTACTTTCGGATCCCAACGAACCCCAGGAAGCGCGCATCCCGGGCGCGAAGGCAGACAACTTGCCGAAGCTGAGCAAGAGCATCTACGGGGCCAGCGACGCAGCAAGAGCATAGTACGCGGCTCTACGCGAGACGCTAGTAAAGCTTGGCTGGGGAGGTCTGAGCTCCGAGCTGGCGACCATTCTCAAGCGAAGCAATCAGGGCACGTTCATCGTGATCATGTTGCGCCTACGCGTGGGCGACTTCCACAAGGGCATCCACCAAGACGACCCAGAGGGCGCCGAGATCATGCAGGATCTGCAGAGGGAGATCGAGTTTGGCGAGGTCATGTACGCATGGATGGAGAGGGCGGCGTTCTGTGGCCGAGTCTACCAGCAGGAGAAGGAAGACAGCATCGAAGTTACCAAGGAGGATTACGTGACACTGACGCAGAGTGCGAACGTATCCCGAGAGCGCAGCAAGGTATTTGATAATGCACTACCCCCTGCCGGACATCGCGGACTAATGGTATCTGGGCAGTTGCAGTGGGCTGCGCGATGCTTTGCTTCTAGGAGGCGCCCGAAGCATCTCGATTGGCATCAACGCTTGGAGCTCCTACGGCGGAGGACCTACAGGATGGCAATGCAGCAGTCAGGAGAGTTCAGATGCGGACGGATCTACGGATCAAGTTCTCAGCTGGCTTCAATCTGTGGGAGGCCATGGTGATCAATGTGACGGACAGCGCGTTGGACGACCTGCCGAATCACAGATCGCAGCGCGGACGCTTTGCCATGCTAGGCGATCAGAGCGTCAATGGGGACCACGACAACAAGTGCAAGGCATACAGCATTGAAAAGCAGGCTTCAAAGATTATGCGAGTGGTGCGATCTACTCTATCGGTGGAAGCGCACTCGTGCGCGGACTCCGTGGACATGTCGACGCGGGCGAGACCTGCCCTGGCGGAGTTCCTGCGCCCCGAGATGGGCGCCGCCGAGATTGCGCATGGCACCTGCCCGGCGACGTGCATTTCAGCGACCGACTGTAAGAGCCTCCACGACCCGCGCAGGAAGGATGATATTTCCATGGCAGATCGGCAGTTATCTTTAGACGCGGCCAGATTGCGTCAGTCGTTTTAGGAGGTAAGTATCATGGGGGTCAACAGAGAGCAGACGCTGGCGGACTGTCCGACAAAAGTGTTTCCGGGGGGCTGCGCGTGCTCCCACCAGCGCCATGGGGGGGCTGCGATGGAAAGTCGGGCGGGAGAGGGAGCCGGGCATTCTCAACCACGACGCCGACCTGGAACGAGGGACAGGAATGCCTGCGATCTTTTCGCGCGCAGTTGTCCTCGACCTGTTGAGAGGTGGCGAGATGCGCTGATCTCGAGGCCCGATCGCGCGACGTGCCGGGGCAGCCAGTGTGATGGCGCGCGGGCTGACGGACGCGATGCGCTACGCTTCAGCACGAGACTATGCCGACGACATCAGGCGATCCAACTCAGTGCCTTGAACCCAATCGAAACTCATTATCGATTTCTGGATTCGAACTCGATCCTGGACTCGGGGCTCGCGAAGGGAGGGCCCCATTCACAAAACCCAAGAAAAGAAACGTGCATGCCGGCGATGTCAGCTCCAGGGGCCTACGCTGCCACGCGTGCTTATCTGTTCAGCTATGCGCCTGCGCCTGGCGCGATTGCTGCCGGGGGCTGCGCCTCGGGGGCGCGGGGCAATTGGCGGGGGGATGCGGGGCGGAAGTGCAGCGACGACTAAAGCGGTTTGGGAGATGACGCACTGGCTCCGACTGTATCGGACTGCTTTCAATGGTGTGGTTTTGTCTGCGGCGCATTCAGGCCCGGAGGCTCACCCGCCAGGCAAGCGAGGTTGGCGTCGCGATCGCAGGCTTGTTTTCGCAGATTATGCGCCGAATGGGGGGCGCCCGAAGCGTCGCCCGCTGTCCGAGGCCACTGCGTTGAAACAGTTGCGAACGACCAACGCCAGAGCTGAACTGCTTGTCCGCAGGCTTCGCCAGTAGCAAACCTACGCCGCCTACCCCGACGACAGCCGACGGCCCCTGGTCACGATCTTCGGGGCCCTCGACAGCCTCGGGGAGGCGCCGGATTTCCTGGGCGACGGATCGGCGAGTCCGACAGCCAACCCCTGGGCCCGACTTGCGCAGAAGGACCTGCAGGCTCTCAGGCATTTCGAAGGGGGCCCCGAGTTCTCGGAGACGCACTCGCACCAGTAGATCTCTGGGACAGGCATTGCTGCTGACGGGCTCGCGAGGTTCAATCCCGATTTGCCCCGTGCGGCCCCTGCTCTACGAGGGCCCCCCAAGAGGCCCATATCTTCGCCCGCCAAATGAAGGATCCAACGCGGTTCATTTATATGAACTCCCAGGAGATGGCCCCGGCGGCCTGCGTGGTCAGGTTTGTCTTATAGTGCTAATGCTTCACGAGCTCATCAACGCCGACACCCCTCCCACGAACTAAGTGTGCCAGCGCATCTCTTGGTGGTCGCCAACAGTCGCCTGTGCTGTATGTCGTCTTTCGAGAGCGCGGCGGCCGAAGAATGACGCGCGGCGCAATCGCTACGAGAAGGCATGCATGTGTCTCTGCGATCGGAGTCCGCACGCGCCAGAGCCCATCGACCCCTCGGACCTGCGCTGCCGCTCTCTGCCTCGATGTCGAGACCACGCCCGAGTACTTCGTCGATCGTGCGCCACCCGGCTCAAGGCGCGCATCGCCTTTCGTGCCTTCAGCAGAACTCCAGAGACACCTCAGAGACGTTCACGCCCTCCCTGCTCTTGACCTAGTCTAGTCTACTACGAGACGCCGCCGGGCGGATCTGGCCCAGCGCGCCCTCGGCGCAGAGGCAGGCGAGCGCGCGAGAGCGCTGCGCTCGCGGAGCGGAGTGCGCGGGGCCCCGCGCCGGGGGCGCCCGAGGGCACGCGGCCAGCAGCCGCTCGCGGCAGGGGGCGAGGCCGCGCGCCCAGCGGCCGCGGCCGCGGCCGGGGTTCGCGGAGGTCAGGCGCCACAGTGGCCACATCAGCAGCAGCCCAGGGGCAATGTCGGCCAGGTTCTCTCCAGGGTCTCCGACTGCGCTGGCGGCGCCCGTGGAGTCCAGAGAGAGACGACTTCATGCGGCTTCAGAACGCGCCGGTGCCGATCTAGTTGACCCAGGCGATCTTTCCCATGGTCAGGCGAGCGTCCGTTTCAAACGCGCAACAGAGCATTGCGGCGCTGGAGCCGACGATGTTTTCGAGTGCGCACTCGAAGGCGGGCCCCGAGGTGTGCTAGGCGATGCAGCTTGCAGGCCGTTACTTTGTGCAGGAGGCGCAGCGCTTGCGCCTAGAGAACCGACAAGCTCTACGACCTCGAGAAGCTCGGAATGGCGCGCCCACGCCTGTGACTGGCGCTCGCCGGGGCCTTGCAGCAGCAGGGCGACAAGGGGCGCAGACGACTGCCGCCCTCAAAGGGTATTTGGATCGAGTCCGAGGCGATGCGGAGATGACCAGCGGTCCACTTGGGCGCGAGAATCAAGAAGGGCACCCCGCCCAGGTCGTGCCTGAAGCGCCTGTTTCAGTTGGCCCTCGATTGTCTGGAGTACCTCTAAGTGGAGTTCATCCCAGAGGCGCCACCTCTAGAGCGGGCCAGATCTCCTCCATTCCCCCTCCCCCCCGCCTTTTAGCTCGTCGTTTGAATATTCGTCCCGTCGCCCCCGCTTGACCTCCTCTTCTTCCCTGGATTGCGCGCTCCACCGATTGATTTAGGGGTCCCGGCGAGGATCCAGAAATTCTTGCCCCGCGGATCGCCGACCCCTTCAAATTTTGCGTGGTGTCAGGTTGCCTCGCTGCTTTTTTGAATCATGATTTTGTGATCCGCCTGCTGCGCGGCCCGATTTTGTAGAGAGCTGCGCGGCCCAACCCCACTGATATTTTTGTTCTGGGTCAGCCCATGGGGCACCTAAGCCCCCCCACCGTGCGATTGCACAACTATTTATGGCGCGCTCTAGGCCTTTGAGCTGGTTTGGGTTTCTTTCGAGTGCCCCACGACGGACTCGTGGGCCTGCAGAGCTCCTCCGCCGCCGCCGCCTCCTATTCGTCCTCCTCCTGATCCTCTTTTTCCGTCTTCCCATCTCCGCCGCCACCATTATCATTATCACCGCAGTTTCGACGCACCTCTCACACGCTTCGTGGCCCCATAGTGGGCTCCACCGAAGGCCCTGGTGGCAGCGTTCGCATGCCGCCCCCCGACCACCTCGGCACGCCCCATCGCGCGTCTCGTGGCCCCCAGGGAACTCCACGGAAGGCCCCCGTGGCAGCGTTCGCATGCCGCCCCCCCCGACCATTTCGGCGCACCCCTCAGGCGTTTCGTGGCCCCCATGGAGCTCCACCGAAGCCCCCTGTGGCAGCGTTCGCATGCCGCCCCCCGCCCACTGGGAGCCGGCGGTAAACCGTCAACCTCGGCTACCGCCGGGAACTCGTAGAGCTTCCTCGTGGAATGCGGGCGCGGCAATCTCGCATTCCGCGCGCGCGAGGGTGCGGTTTCATGGAGGAGGACGTGGAGGAGAATAAGGAGTGAGGAGAAGAAGGAGATGGAGGAGGCGGAGGAAGAGATGGAGGAGGAGAAAAAGGAGCAGGTGGAGGAGAAGGAGGGGGAGGAGGAAGAGGAGAATGACGAGCAGGAGGGGGAAGGGTCGAGAGGGAGAGAAAAGGGACGATATGATGAAGAGAAGAAAGATGAGGACAAGGAGGAAGAGAAAGAGCAGGAGGAGAAAGAGGAAACAAACAGATGAAGAAGGACAAGGAGCAGGAGAAGGAGGAGAAGGAAGAGGACGAGGAGCAGGAGTACGGATAGTTGTTTGGTTCCAGCTCTGGTGGCAGACCAATTTCAAACATGTAGATACTTGCAACGAGCGCTCCTGATGATTCGTCTAATTGCTGCGCCGAAGAGCCCTAATCTCCTCTGCAGCTCGAGCTACATGTAGAAAATGCATCGTCATCTCTGAAACACTATTCCGACGGAAGGACCCCACATGAGAATCCTCTGGGCGAGTCTGGAAAAAGCACTCACCGTCGTCCTCGTGGTTGGTGAGGCGTCCTGGCTGTCTCTTCTGCGTATATTTCTTCTCGCCTTGGCGCGGGCCCTCCCCCCGCTCCCTACGTTGCCCCCGACCTCGTCATCATCATCATCATCATCATCATCATCATCATCATCATCATCATCATCATCATCATCATCAGCATCATCATCATCATCATCATCATCATCATCATCATCATCATCATCATCATCATCATCATCATCATCATCATCATCATCATCAGCATCATCATCATCATCATCATCATCATCATCATCATCATCATCATCACCATCATCATCATCATCATCATCATCATCATCATCATCATCATCATCATCGGGTGCGTCCCAGTGGATACGTGCCGAACACGACCCAGAGGAAACGCACAGGGTGCGTCCCAGTGGATACGTGCGGGGGCACGACCCAGAGGAAGCGCACAGGGGTGCGTCCCAGTGGATACGTGCCGGGAATAGCGCTCTGGGAACACGACGAACACAAAGTGGCCTACAGTTGGCTCCGGACATTCAGAATGTGGCCTGGGAGTGGTGTTCTGGGAACACGAAAAACACGAAGTGGCCTACAGTTGGCTCTGGGCATTCAAAATGTGGCCCGGGAGTTGTGTTTTGGGAGCACGAAGAATACGAAGTGGCTTACAGTTGGCTCCGGGCATTCAAAATGTGGCCTGGGAGTGGCGTTCTGGCAGCGCGAGAGCCCAAAAGTGGCGAAATTTACATGAATTAGATGACCCGCTCGGATTAGTAACGTGATCCGCGGGCCCCTAGGGAGGGGGCTCCCGCTTAATATTTCCTCTGGTTAGTAGCGTGATCCGCGTGGGGATGGCCTTCTGGCAGCGCGAGAGCCCAAAAGTGGCGACATTTACAGGAATTGGATGACCCGCTCGGATTAGCAACGTGATCCGCGGGCCCCATCGGGAGGGGGCTCCCGCTTCAGACTTCCTCGGATTAGTAACATGATCCGCCTGGGAATGCAGGGGTCGTTCCGATTCCGCCGGTTCGATTCGAATCGATTTCCGCGATTCCGATTTCGAACCGACTCGATTCTGGGATTCCGACTCGCGATTCGATTTCGAGTTTGCCCGATCCGGCTTTTGCCGATTCGCTGCATCAGCCGATGTCTGCCGACTTTTGCCGATACGGCCTCTATCTGGCTGTGCCCCCCAAGGAGGAGAACCCCCAGGGGGGAGTCCACAGACCCCAAACCCCCCCAGGGCAGGGGGAGGGGTCCGAGAAGCTCCGCGACCCCAAACCCTCCCCAGAGGGGGAGGGGGGGTCCGAAAAGCTCCAGGGCCCCCAATCCCTCCCCAGGGGGGGGGGGTCCGAAAAGCTCCAGGGCCCCAACCCCCCCCAGGGGGGGGGGGTCTGAGAAGCTCCAGGGCCCCACCCCCACCCCAGGGGGGGGGTCCGAGAAGCTCCGGGACCCCAAACGCCCCCTAGGGGGGGGGGTCCGAGAAGCTTTGGGACCCCAAACCCCCTCCAGGGGGGGGGGGGTCCAAGAAGCTCCGCGGCCCCAACCCCCCCCAGAGGGGGGTCCAAAAAGCTCCGGGAACCTCGAACCTCCCACAGGGGGGGGGGGTCCAGAAGCTCCAGGACCCCGAACACCCCAGGGGGGGGGGCCGAAAAACTCCAGGGCCTCAGACCCCCCCGAGGGGGGGGGGGGGGGGGGCGAGAAGCTCCAGGGCCCCCCCCCCCCCCAGGGCAGGGGTTCCGAGAAGCTCCAGGACCCCCTCCCCCCAGGGAAGGAGTTCCGAGAAGCTCCAAGGGCCCAAACCCTTCCCAGGGGGGAGGGGTCCGAGAAGCTCTGGGCCCCCAACCCCCTCCAGAGGAGGGGGGGTCCGAGAAGCTCCAGGACACCACCCCCCCCCAGGGAGGGTTTCCGAGAAGCTCCGGGACCCCCCCCCCCCAGAGGGGGGGGTTCGAGAAACTCCAGGGCCCAAAACCCCCCCCAGGGGGGGGGTCCGAGAAGCTCCAGGCCCCCCCCCCCCAGGGGGAGGTCCGAGAAGCTTCAGGGCCCCAAACCCCGCCCAGGGGGGGGGGTCAGAGAAGTTTCGGGACCAGGGGGGGGGGGTCCAAACCCCGCCCAGGGGGGCCCAAAACCCCGCCCAGAGGGTGGTCCGAGAACCCCCCCCCCCAGGGGCGGGTTTCCGATTTCGATTCCGATCCGGCTTGACGCGGTCCGGTTTCCGACTCGATCCGGCTCGGACTTGCCGACCTCAGCCGATTTCGATTTGGCTGCCGGCTTTTGCCGATTTCTGCCGATTCGATGCTCCGGTCGACCCGACGATCCGGCTTATCGATTCGATGCTGGGGCCGCGTTCTGGCAGCGCGAGAGCCCAAAAGTGGCGACAGTTACAGGAATTGGATGACCCGCTCGGATTAGTAACATGACCCGCGGGCCCCGTAGGGAGGGGGTTCCCGCATAAGATTTCCTCGGATTAGTAACATGATCCGCCTGGGGATGGCGTTCTGGCAGCGCGAGAGCCCAAAAGTGGCGACAGTTTCAAAAAATTGATGACCCGCTCGGATTAGTAACATGATCCGCGGGCCCCATAGGGAGGGGGCTCCCGCTTGAGACTTCCTCGGATTAGTAAATCGATCCGCCTGGGAATGACGTTCCGGCAGCGCGAAAGCCCAAAAGTGGCGACATTTACAGGAATTAGATGACCCGCTCGGATTAGTAACGTGATCCGCGGGCCGCATAGGGAGGGGGCTCCCGCTTGAGACTTCCTCGGATTAGTAACATGATCCGCGTGCCCCATAGGGGGGGGGTCCCGCTTGAGACTTCCTCGCAATTCAGTCACAGACGAGGCCCAAGGCGAGTGAGTGAGTGAGTGAGTGAGTGAGTGACTGACTGACTGGTGATGGCGATGATCATCACACTCTCTCACGCGCACACTCATCATCATATGTGAGTGCATAAGCATGTGAGTGAGTGAGTGCTGATGAGTCAGTAAGTGAGTGAGTGAGTGAGTGAGTGAGGGAGCTAGTGAGTGAGTGAGTGAGCGCACGAAGACAGAAGAGGAGAGGGGGTGAGGTGAGGAGGTTCCTGCGCGGGGTGTCCAGAGAAAACAAGAACCCCACTTTGGATGTGGGGAAATACAGTACGAATAGTTTGTTGGTTCCAACTCTGGAAGCAAACCGAGTTCGGGCATCTAGGTACTTGAGACTAGCGCGTCTGATGATGTCCTTTCGATGATTGTGCCAACCAGCTATGTAGCTCATCTGCAGCTCGAGCTATCTCAAGATAGTCATCATCATATTTAAAGAATTAGCAGGGTACGAATAGGTTTTCGGACCCAGCTCTGGTAGCAGACCGAGTTCGGGCATCTAGATACTCGAGACTAGCGCGTCTGATGATGTTCTTTCGATTGCTGTGACAAGCAGCTCTGTATCTCATCTGTAGCTCGAGTTGCACCCATAAGCTCATCAGCATCTCTGAAACATTAGCAGAGTACGAATCGCTTTTCGGACCCAGCTCTGGTAGCAGACCGAGTTCGGGCATCTAGATATTTCAGACTTGCGCTCCTGATGATTTTCTTTCGATCGCTGTGACAAGCAGCTCTGTAGCTAATCTGCAGCTCGAGTTGCATCAAGAAACTCATCGTCATCTCTAAAACAATAACAGAGTACGACTAGCTTTTCAGACCCAGCACTGGTAGCAGATCGAGATCGGGCTTCTACATACTTGAGACTAGCGCTTCTGATGATTTCCTTCCGATTGCTGTGCCGAGCAGCTCTGTAGCTCACCTGCAGCTCGAGTTACCTCGAAATTCATCATCATACCTGGTAGAATTAGCAGAGTACGAATAGGTTTTCGGACTCAGCTCTGGCAGCAAACCGAGTTCGGACATCTAGATGCTTGATACGAACGCGCTTGATGATTCTAGATAGGTTAGGTGTGCCTGCCAGCTCTGTAGCTCTTCTAGAGCTCGAGTGAAGTACAGAAAACCGGCAACAGTTGCCAACATGACGAAACAGCCGATCCCGCCCACATGCTTTGTGGCAGTAGTATGTACCCGATCGACTTGAGATTAAGATGGCGAGCGGGAATAAGATCGAATATGGTGGAACATATATTAGAGCTCGAGCGAATGTTCAGATTCCGAGAGCTCGAATTTAAACAGAGCAAAGTTATGCAAACCATCCGTCGAGATTTGTTTGCCAACTAGCCCCCCAGCGCGCCGGAATTACTTTCTAGCTTCGCCGCTAACGCTCTTGGGAAAGCTTTACGAGTCATTTCGGCACACCGCCCACGCGTTTCGTGGCCCCCTGTTGAGCTCAACCGGAAACCCCGGCGGAAGCGGCGCCGCCCCATTTCGGCACACCCCTCACACCGCTCGTGGCCCCATAGGGAGCTCCACCGAAGGCCCCAGTGGCAGGGTCCACATGGCGGCGCCGCCCCTTCTCACCCCTTACACGGCTCGTAGCCCCATAGGGAGTTCCACCGAAGGCCCCAGCGGGAGCGTCCACATGGCGGCGCCGCACCCATGTCGGCACACCCCTCACACGGTTCGCGGCCCCATAGGGAGCTCCGCGGTGGCAGGGTCCACATGGTGGCGCCCCCCCATTCTGGCGCACCCCTTACACGGTTCGTGGTCCCGTAGAGAGAAGGCCCCAGTGGCAGGGTCCACATGGTGGCGCCGCCACATTTCGGCACACCCCTCACACCGTTCGCGGCCCCATAGGGAGCTCCACCGAAGGCCCCAGTGGCACGGTCCACATGGCGGCGCCGCCCCTTTTTGGCGCACCCCTTACACGGTTCGTGGCCCCATAGGGAGCTCCACCGAAGGCCCCAGCGGGAGCGTCCACAAGGCGGCGCCGCACCCATTTTGGCGCACCCCTCACACGGTTCGTTGCCCCATTGGGAGCTCCACCGAAGGCCTCAGCGGAAGCGTCCGCATGGCACCGCCGCCCCATTTAGGCACGCCCCTCACGGTTCGTTGCCCCATTGGGAGCTCCACCGAAGGCCCCAGCGGAAGCGTTCGCATGGTACCGCCGCCCCATTTCGGCACACCCTTCACACGGCGCGTGGCCCTCATAGGGAACTCCACCGAAGGCCCCAGCGGGGGCGTCCGCATGGCACCGCTGCCCCATCTCGGCGCACCCCTCACACGGTTCGTTGCCCGAGAGGAAGTTCCACCAAAGGCCCCAGCAGGAGCGTCCGCATGGCGCGGGCCGCGCACGGGGCTCGGGCGAAACCAAGAAGACTCCCCGCTCGCCCGCGTCAGTTTTTGTCCCCCTCATGCACGCCGCAGTCATTTTTGCTGCCCCCCTCCTTCGTCTCCTCTCCCTCGCGGTACTCGCAGCAGCACATGGTTGGGTCCTTCGTCAGGCTAATTCCCAACCCTCCTTGGTTGGGTATTCGTTTTGAATAGAGCAGTGTGGTCTCCACTCCTTCCTTCCTCCTCCTCCCTCCCTGCCTCTTCCTGTCTTGCCTGCGGGGGGCTGCGATCTGTAAAACTGTCGCCATTTTCGAGGCCTGCTGGGGGGCCCAGCACAGTGAGGGCGACGCGCGGATTCAAATTAGACCTCGCCATCCCTGGGGGGGCGCGATCTGTGAAACTGTCGCCATTTTCGAGGCCTGCTGGGGGGCCCAGCACAGTGAGGGCCACGCGCAGATTCAAATTAGACCTCGCCATCCCTGGGGGGCTGCGATCTGTGAAACTGTCGCCACTTTCGAGGCCTGCTGGGGGGCCCAGCACAGTGAGGGCCACGCGCGGATTCAAATTAGACCTCGCCATCCCTGGGGGGCTGCGATCTGCGAAACTGTCGCCATTTTCGAGGCCTGCTGGGGGCCCAGCACAGTGAGGGCCACGGGCGGATTCAAATTAGACCTCGCCATCCCTGGGGGGCTGCGATCTGCGAAACTGTCGCCATTTTCGAGGCCTGCTGGGGGGCCCAGCACAGTGAGGGCGACGCGCGGATTCAAATTAGACCTCGCCATCCCTGGGGGGGCGCGATCTGTGAAACTGTCGCCATTTTCGAGGCCTGCTGGGGTGCCCAGCACAGTGAGGGCCACGGGCAGATTCAAATGAGACCTCGCCATCCCTGGGGCGCTGCGATCTGTGAAACTGTCGCCACTTTCGAGGCCTGCTGGGGGGCCCAGCACAGTGACGCCACGCGCGGACCCAAATTAGACCTCGCCATCCCTGGGGGGCTGCGATCTGTGAAACTGTCGCCACTTTCGAGGCCTGCTGGGGGGCCCAGCACAGTGACGCCACGCGCGGACCCAAATTAGACCTCGCCATCCCTGGGGGGCTGCGATCTGTGAAACTGTCGCCACTTTCGAGGCCTGCTGGGGGGCCCAGCACAGTGAGGGCCACGGCAGATTCAAATTAGACCTCGCCATCCCTGGGGGGCTGCGATCTGTGAAACTGTCGCCATTTTCGAGGCCTGCTGGGGGGCCCAGCACAGTGAGGGCCACGCGCGGATTCAAATTAGACCTCGCCATCTCTGGGGGGGCTGCGATCTGTGAAACTGTTGCCACTTTCGAGGCCTGCTGGGGGGCCCTGCACAGTTACGCCACGGGCATATTCAAACGAGACCTCGCCATCCCTTGAGGCCTGCGATCTGTGAAACTGTCGCCACTTTCGAGGCCTGCTGGGGGGCCCAGCGCAGTGACGCCACGGGCAGATTCAAATGAGACCTCGCCATCCCCTGGAGGCTGCGATCTGTCAAACTGTCGCCACTTTCGAGGCCTGCTGGGGGGCCCAGCACAGTGACGCCACGGGCAGATTCAAATGAGACCTCGCCATCCCTGCGGGGCTGCGATCTGTGAAACTGTCGCCACTTTCGAGGCCTGCTGTGATCCCCGTTTTCGAAGTGGCTATGAGTGCTCAGGAATTGTAACTCATCAGCTTTATCAAGCCCTTTTCCTGTAGCCAGTGTCCTGCGAGTCTCCCGAATTCCGTCTGCAGACATATGTAACCCTCGCTCCGTCATCGCCCCCTTTATAAAGTATCCTAAACTATTTGCGCCCCGCTTTTGCGCAGGGATTGGGTACGTCGCCAGGGTAATTTCTTTTTTGGGGGGGGGGAGGGGGGGGGGGCGGCGGGCCCCGCGCTCCGTCACCCGAGAGGGGGGGGGGGGTTCTGCAGATGCGGCGGCGCCTATCGTGCCTGGCGCCCAGGCCGTCGGTTCCGATCCGAAGGCGTGCTAGCCGAGCGGTGGCAGGCAATGGCTTCGGCAGATGCCTCGCCGCCGTGCCGGGGCCGACCCGGGGCAATGACGATCCAGGGTCAACGCTGCCTCGGCAGCTGGCCGCGGAGCGGCCGCAGTTCTAGAGGCGACATCCTGAGCATCGGCCACGCGCACAGAAGGCATGGAGCATCCTGCATCAACAGACGAAGGCCCTTCCCCAAGCTACAAGATGGGCCAGAGTGACAGGTGCCATCTCGGCGGTGATCTGCACGCTGCTGACGGCACTCGGACGCCGAAGAGACGCAGCAGATGGGCGAGGACACCACATCGAGGGCACCGAGCTCCTGGACGAGTTCATCGCCAGCATCACGAGAGGGCGGCGGGCGAAGGCAGCCCAGCATGATACGGCGCAAGGACTTATTGAAGGAACCGGCCTGCACCATGCGAGAAGGCGCCTTGCCGGGCTCGAGCGAGGCGGCGAGCGCAGCACGTGGGCGATGCAACTGCAGGTAATGTTGGGCGCTTCATGAAACAGAGCCAGACAGAAGGAGGCTGGATTCGACGTGGGGGTTCTTTGCCTACGCCGTGGGTTGGCGGACGAGACGCCGCTGCGCCGCGTCGGGCAGTGCCCGTGCCACGCGGGACACGGGGATTGCGACAGCACGCAGAAGCTGTTGGACCGAGCGGTGGAAGGAGCCGTCGAAGTGCATTGCCTGTGGCTGCGCGGCGCGCCTCCTGCGCGATGGGCGAGGTACGCGCCCCCAGAGGGCGGCAGCGACTTCGAGAGGTTGGCGACTGGGCCGACGCGGCGGAGCGCTACGGAGGCCAGAGCGGCGACGTGGACGTTTTCGGCGACGGTTCGTGAGGCAGGCACAGCGACGGCCCCCGCCTCAGACAGCGCGGAGTCGGCGCGGCGATCATGCAGGGCTCGCTGGAGTTGCCAGGTGTTGGTCGGCATCGCGTCATGGCTCCTCGGGCAAAAAGAAGCCAGCCCCACGAGCTGAGCTATCGCGCTGCGCCGCGCCCGCGGCAGCAGGAGGTGCCGCGCTGATCACATGCCGCTGGTGCACGGCCAGTTGCACCCTGTTGGCAAGAATGCAAACTTGCGGTGTGTGGTCAAGCGCAGTTTTCGCGAGAGCAATGGTCAGACTGTTGATCACATTGTGGCACGGCCATGAGGAGGAGCATCAAGATGGGGCAGAGTCTGTGCAGCATTTGTTCGTTTTGCCAGGGGCTTTGAGTACCGACGAGTTTGCGAGTCTTGTTGTTGCGAGCGTGCTTGAGCGTGTGGCGTCGAAGCCCGAAGTTTTGTCTGATCGGTGTGGTTGCGTTCATGGTCTGGAAGCGCGCCGTTGGAGCTCATGCTGATAACACGAAGGCTGACCCTTCAGCGTCGGGGGTTGAGCCGAAAAGGCAAGCCAGCTAGCAAGCAAGCGAGGCTTCTGGAGGCCTCCCCCCACCTGTTGGAGCTCGTCGGGGCCCGTTGGAGTTGCAAAGTCTGCGAGCAGTCCGTCCTGTCTGACGTCCTTGCCGATTGTGCCTGCTCGTCCCGCTGTCCAAAGCAGTTTGCCCCGGTCGGAGCTGTAGGTGTCGGTAATCGTGGGGGTGGCGGGTGAGTTGCGCTTGGGGTAAGACGCTCGACCCTTCGCACTCTTTCATATTTGTAGATTATCTGCCTGCTATGCTGGTGTCATGGCAGCATCACTGGCCGTTGGGTGTAGCCCTACGACTGCGACGGGGGAACATAATTTGCGCAGGTTGTGCCTGGGCAAGTGGCCCCACCCCAAGAGAATGCCCGAGGCGGTGCGTGACGCCCCTGCTTGGAGGGAAGGGTGCAGGGCCCGATCCAGTGCTGATGCCACTGTTGCTGCCAGGCAAGAGGGGGCGAGTGAGAGCAGCGTCGGCAGCAGCAGGCCGCATAGGTGATCAGTCATAGCACGGCTATGCTTTGCTTGGTATTCCCGTGGCATCCCCGCCTTCCTTCCTACTTCCTCCCCTTCCTGCCTCGCGTTGATTTCGTCATATCCCTCACACCGTTTGTCCCCCCCTGAGGGGCTCCACGTCCGGTTCCAGTTGACGCCTACGCATGCGGGCCCGCGCCCATGTCGACACACTCCCCTTGCGCAGATCGTGTCCCGACCTACCTACGGTCTCAGAGGGTTCAGACGCATGCGGGCCACGCCCATCTCGGCACACCCCTCACGCAGGTGGTCCCCGCACCCCATCAACACTTGGATTTGCGAGGAAATGTCGGGCGAGAGCGCAATAGTTCTGAGACCGGGAGCCTCCCAGGCCAGGACGTGTCGGAGTAGTTTGCGTGCGCCAGGCTGTGGGCAGGTGCGCCAGGCAGACCCTGGCATGGGGGCCTTCGCGGTGGCCTCCTCTTGGGCCTCGAAATGGTTGCGGGGGGCGCCGAAGTGTGGGCGGGTACGCTACGCGGGCCCTTGGCACTGGGGCTTTCGCGGGAGCTTCTTGTGGGGCCACGAGTCTTTGGAGGACTTTGCCTGAGTTGGAGCGGGTGCGCCACGCGGGCCCTGGCATTGGGGCCTTCGCTGGGGCTCCCTATGGGGCCACGAAGCGCGTCAATGCGCGCTGGATTGGACGCTATGCGGACAATTGCGCCTTCCGTGGGGCTCCCTTTGGGGGCACGAAGCGTGTGAGGGGTGCGCCGGATTAGTAGGGGCGGGTGCGCAGTGCGGGCTTTGGCGAGAGTTCCTTGTGGGGTCCCGAACCTCGGGAAGAGTGCGCTGACATGAGAGCAGGCACGCAATCCGGACCCTGGCATTGGGGCCTTCGTTGGGGCTCCATATGGGGCCACGAAACGTTTGACGAGCGCCGAAGTGGACGCCTTGCGGACCCTGGCGCTTTCGCCTTCCGTGGAGCTCCCCATGGGGCCACGAAACGCGTGCGGGGCTCGTCGAATTGGAGGTGGGTGCGCCGTGCGGACCCTGACATTGAGGCCTTCGCGGGAGCTCCCTGTGCGGCCACGCAGCGTGTGAAGGGTGCGCCGAATTGGGGGCATGTGGAGGCAGGGGAAGGAGGGGGAGGAGGTGAGGAGGAGGTGGGGCGCGGCGCTGCGGAGTCACAACGAGGACCCAATTCCACGATGGCGTCTGGGAGTTTATTGTGAGGACATATCGAGCGGGAGCCGTTGTCGTCACAGTTGGGTCTCCACTAACGTGATTGAATTGCGAGGGGGCCACTGTATGAGTGCCGTTCTTGGGTTATGGGGGCCTTTCTGGCCAGAGCCTCTCGAAGTAAACTGTGAGGAAACTCCGAGAGGGAGCCGTTGTCGTCGTAGTTGTGCCTCCACCAGCTTGCCTGTTTTGCGAGGAAGTTCCGGGCGAGAGCGCCATTCCTGAGTTCGGGGGCCTCTCTGGCGATGGCGTCTAGGAGGAAATCGCGAGGAAGTATCGAGCGGAAGCCGTTGCCGTCGCAGTTGGGCCTTCAAGAAGCTGGACTGGGACGCAGCCCGCGCTCGAGTGGGAGCCTCGGTTTCAACTGTATCGCAGCTGGCGTCGAGGCGAGAGCGCCCAGCACCGCTTCCGTAGATCATCAACTACACTCGACGAAGTTAATGTCAATCATTCGTTGCGCAACGGGCTCTTATGTTTGATCTTGTGGATATGGGCGGCATTGCATGCGAAGTACTTGTTGGCGCCCCCTCCCAAACGTCTGCCATCGCAAAACTCCCGAGTAGCGCCAGCCCAGACCCCGTTTCGCTCTGCTTCGACACTGATGGAGGCGACGTCGACGGGGCCATGAGGGGGGCGACATCGCAGGGGCGAGCCAACAACTTTGGTTAGCAAACGTTGGTTAGCCGACCTGCAACAAATTGTTTGCAAGGGAGAGCCGACCTGCAAACATTGGTTAGCTCTTTGGCGCACGCGCATCTCGATCAGAGCTTTACCGCATTGACCCGGAGTTGTTCAAGTATCTGCTGATCTTAAAATATTACTTTTGCTTAAAACCGCCAACTTGAACAATTACGGGCCCATCCGGCGCATCAAGAAACGAGGTCAGACGCTCCTCGTGACCGTAGTTGATGTGGCAGCCTGGGTCAGAAGTTTCTACCCTGCTCTTACCCGCCAGTCTGCTCGAATACAGGAACGGAAAGACTGAGGCATCATGTGGGGTAAATGAGACATAGAGCATGCGCAGTGAAGAACTCGGACCTCGACAAAATTGGCCTCGAACGGGCGCTGCGCAACCTACTCGTAAGTTCTACGTTGTCGGTATGGGTGACATTGCGTGCGAAGTACTTGCCGGCGCCCCCCGCCAATGCCTGTCATCGTGTAACTTCCAAGTCGTGCCAGGCCCAGATCGTGTTTCGCTTTGCTTCGACATTGGAGGAGGCGACGCAGGGGGCGACATTGCAAGGTCAGTTCCGTCGAAGGTTGAACAGAAACGACGGCGATTCCTGACCCCCCCTGCGTGCCGACCGCGTCCCCGAGCGGCCCCGCGAGCGGGCGCGGGGCCTCCTCCCATGCAGCTCGCGCCCTGGCCGGGGGGGGCCGCCAGAGGCCGGTGCGCCCTGGGCGCAGGCAGGTTCGGCCTCGCCCGGGCGAGCGGGCAATGGGGGAGGGGAAGCGACGGAGGGAGGGACGAGTTTCCTCCTCGAGGGAAGCGCCTGTGCGGACGGGATGGAGGAGGGGAAACGAGGGAGGGAGGAGCGAGGATGAGAGAACGAAGACATCTGAGTTGCAACGCGGACTTTTTGTCTTCAGGCCAGTTTCGGGCCGCCGTCGACAAAGAATTCGGGATGGAAACCGGACCTGTGGAAGGAACCGAGAGGTCCGAGGGCAATGCGTCGAACACGTCGACTCGCCGGATGTTTGGGAGGGGTGAGCGAGAAGGAGCGAGGAGCCAGGAGGAGGGAGGGATAACGGCTGGAGGGATAACGGTTGGAGTGAGGGAGAAGAGCAGAGACGACGACGGACGAGAGAGGATGGAAGAGGGAGGAGGTGACAGTGAATGAGGAGATGAAGGATGATATGGATGGGGAGGAGGAGGGATGGCAAGACGGAGGGGGATAGAGTTGGGAGGGCTGAAGCAGAGGGAAGGTGGTAGGTGAAGGGATGGGGAGAGGAGGAAAAGGGGGAAGGAGAAAGGGGGGAGAAATGACTGAGGAGGGAAAAAAGAGGAAAACAGAGGGAGGAGAGAAAGAAAGGGGAAAGGGGAGGAGGAAGGGAGGAAGGGGGGGGGAAAAGAGAGGGGGGAAAAAAAAGGAAAAAGAGAAGAAGAAAGGAGGGAAATAGAACAGTAATGTGAGAAAAGAGAAAAAGGGGGGGGAGGAGGGGGAAAGAAGAGGGGAGGAAGGAGAGGGGGGGGAGGAGGAAAGTCGGTAAAGGCCCGGGGGAGAGGGGGAAAGTTACTGGGGGTGGTAAGAGGGGAAGGTGGAGGGGAAGGATGAAGAAAGGGCAGGACAAGCAGCAAAAGGGTGAGGAGGTCTTCAATTATACACATCTGCCTTGTGCTTTCAACGCGCCGTATGCCTCATTATGCCGCCGTTCCTGACCCCTCTCCTCTATTACCCCCTCCTCTTTCCTCTTCTTCCTCCTGCAGCCTGCGCTGATTGTTCCAATGCACGGAGGCATGGTCCTGCATCCGAACATGCGGGCCGCTAGCGTCACTGGTAACGTTGCGTTTGCTTCTTAGCGTAGCGTTGGCCGCAGGAGTCACCAGAAACTAGAAGCGTTCCCGTTTCCTCCCCTCCTTCTTCCGCTCGTGAGTTGCTTTATCTGATGTTGGCACACGCTTAGAATACAATCGAGCAGTCGATGAGAGTTTGCTGACCCAGGGCGCCTCGGTTTGAGCGCGCATGTGGGAAAGAGCCCATACAATCGGTGTGACTGCCCACCTCCATCGCGCTCGCTCGCGGCTTCAGGGCAAAGGATGGCTGCCCAATCGCAGATGGTGGACGACAGAGCGTGCGGACGTATGTGTACGTATGATACAATAAGGCGATGGAAAGAGAGTGAGAGAGGAAGAGGGAGAGAGAGAGAGAGAGAAAGAAAGAAAGAGAGAGAGAGAGAGAAAGAGAGAGAAAGAGAGAGAGAGAGAGAGATTATTCACTGCGTGGAGCTCCCAATATGTGCATCTACTCGCATGGACCTGTCAGCCGTGAATGTCTAGGCGCAAGAGCTTTCGAATATTAACGGGCTTCAGTTGTGACGGTCTGGACATAAATCTATTTGCGAATGAATTGGAGTGTGAAGGAGCCTCAGTAGTACGAGCGCGTCTCTGTGCATGAGCCTGGGGCCTCCTGGGGCCTCCTGAAACCTACTGGGGCTTCCTGGGGTCTCCAGGAGCCTCTTGGGACCTCCTGGGACCTCCTAGGAAGGTTTAGTGCCCCAGGAGAGGCGCAATCTATAGCAACAGACGTACATAAAACATTGCGGATTAGAGCCACAGGAGAAGGGCAATCTATAGGAACACGCGTAAAACACCAAGGACTCGTGCCCCAGGAGAGGCCCAATCTATAGGAACATGAGTAAAACATTTAGGAGTGTGTACACAAGAGAAGGACCATCTATAGAAACATACGTAGAACATCAAAGAATCGTGCTCCAGGTGAGGCCCAATCGATAGGAGCATACGTAAAACACATGGGATTGGAGCCACTCCGGTTGCCTTCTGAGGCCTCCTGCTCCTGGGGCCTCTCGGGGCCTCCTGTTGCCTTCCGAGGCCTCCTGGCGCTTCCTGTTGCCTCCTGGGGCCTCCTGTGGTTTCCCGAGGCCTTCTGGAGCTTCCTGGGGCCTCCTGGAGCCTCTTGGGACATCCTGTGGCCTCTTGAGTCTTTCTGTTGCCTCCTGATGCCTCCTGGGACCTCATGTGGTCTCCTGGGGCCTCCTGGAGCCTGTTGGAGCCTCCTGTGGCATCCTGGGAAGAATCTGCGCCCACGCGCTTGGCCACCAAAACAAGCAAACCGATCGAGACATCCTCAACATCTTGCCCACCTGGGGGGGGAAATGAGCGCCTCGCTCGAGACATCCTCCAACTCTGCTCCGAAAGCGAAGGATGTTGAGCCCAGAAACAAGCAAACCGCTTGGGACATCCCCACAAAATGGCCGCGAACGAGCCTGTGCAACCACCCCTGGCAGCTCCCCTCAGGGCCACGAGCCTGGCCACCAAAACAAGCAAACCGATCGAGACATCCTCAAAATCTGGCCCACCTGGGGGGTGAAAATGAGCGCCTCGCTCGAGACATCCTCCAAATCTGCCCCGAAAGCGAAGGATGTTGAGCCCAGAAACAAGCAAACCGCCTGGGACATCCCCACAAAATGGCCGCGAACGAACCCGTGCAATCACCCCTGGCGGCTCCCCTTATGGGGTGCTGAAACCAGCGCCCCGCCTGAGACCTCCTCACAATCTGCTCTCCAAGCGAAGGGTGTTGAGCCTGGAAACAGGCAAACCGCCTGGGACATCCCCACAAAATGGCCGCGAACGAACCCGTGCAATCACCCCTGGCGGCTCCCCTTAGGGGTGCTGAAACCAGCGCCCCGCCTGAGACATCCTCCAAATCTGATGTGTGTTGAGTAAGTCTGAGTATGAGTAGGTCTGAGTATGAGTATGCCTGAGTATGAGTAAGTCTGTGTAGGAGTAAGTCTGTGTATGAGTAAGTCTGGGTATGAGTAGGTCCGTGTATGAGAAAGTCTGGGTATGAGTAAGTCTGAGTATGACTAATACTGTGTATGAGTAAGTCTGGGTATGAGTGAGTCTGTGTATGAGTACGTCTGGGTGTGAGTAAGTCTGTGTATGAGTAAGTCTGTGTATGAGTATGTCTGAGTGTGAGTAAGTCTGAGTATGAGTATGTCTGGGTATGAGTAAATCTGAGTATGAGTAAGTCTGTGTATGAGTAAGTCTGAGTATGAGCAAGTGTGAGTATGAGTAAGTCCGACAGGAGGGGAGGAGAAAAGAGGAGGAGGGAGGAGGAGGAGTAGGAGGCGTCCAAGTAATAACAAGAACCCCATCTTAGGATATGGGGAAGAAAAAATTATCCTGGCGAAAGACCCAACCATAAGCAATTGTTGGTAACGCGTTGTGGGTGCCGCTTTCGGTGGGGCTCCATATGGGGCCACGAAGCGCTGCCTTGGGTGGGGGAACCGCATGCGGACTGCGCCACCGGGGCGGGCTTCGGTGGAGCTCCTTATGGGGCTAAGAAGCGCGCCCTGGTGGGGGAACCGCATGCGAAACTGCGCCATGGGAACTTCGGTGGAGCTCCCCTTTGGTGCCACGACGCGCTTGCCCTGGGTGGGGGAAGCGCATGGCGAACTGCGCCACGGGGGCTTTCGGTGGAGCTTTCCCCATGGGCCCACGAAGCGCTGCCCAGGGTGGGGGAACCGCATGCGAGAGCAGCCACTGGGGCTTCGGTGGAGTTCCCTAATGGGGCCACGAAACGCTGCCCTGGGCGGGTGGGAAAGCATGCGAGAGCAGCGCCAAAGGGGCTTGGTGGGGGTCCTATGGGGGCACCTGGGGCACCGAAGCGTTGCCCTGGGTGGGGGAACCGCATTGCGAACACCCCCTGGGGCCTTCGGTGGAGCTCCTATGGGGCACGAAACGTGGCCCTGGGTGGGGGAACCGCATTGCGTAACCCCCACTTGGGGCCTTCGGTGGAGCTCCCTATGGGGCTACGAAACGCTGCCCTGGGTGGGGGAACCGCATGCGAACACCCCCACTGGGGCCTTCGGTGGAGCTACTATGGGGCCACGAAGCGCTGCCCTGGGTGGGGGAACCGCATGCGAACACCCCCACTGGGGCCTTCGGTGGAGCTCCCTATGGGGCTACGAAACGCTGCCCTGGGTGGGGAAACCGCATGCGAACACCCCCACTGGGGCCTTCGGTGGAGCTCCCTATGGGGCCACGAAACGCTGCCCTGGGTGGGGGAACCGCATGTGGACACCCCCATTGGTGCCTTCGGTGGAGCTCCCCTTGGGGCTACGAAACGCTGCCCTGGGTGGGGGAACCGCATGTGGACACCCCCACTGGGGCCTTCGGTGGAGCTCCCTCTGGGGCTACGAAACGCTGCTCTGGGTGGGGGAACCGCATGCGGGCACCCCCACTGGGGCCTTCGGTGGAGCTCACTCTGGGGCTACGAAACGCTGCCCTGGGTGGGGGAACTGCATGTGGACACCCCCACTGGGGCCTTCGGTGGAGCTCCCTATGGGGCCACGAATCGCTGCCCTGGGTGGGGGAACCGCATGTGTACACCCCCACTGGGGCCTTCGGTGGAGCTCCCTATGGGGCCACGAAACGCTGCCCTTTAATATTATGGTAGGGTTAGCTTTTAGCAATATTTTACATATGGCTTTTTATTTATTTAACGGGTTTGGGGAACACCCCCACTGGGGCCTTCGGTGGAGCTCCCTATGGGGCTACGAAACGCTGCCCTGGGTGGGGGAACCGCATGCGAACACCCCCACTGGGGCCTTCGGTGGAGCTCCCTATGGGGCCACGAAACGATGCCCTGGGTGGGGGAACCGCATGCGAACACCCCCACTGGGGCCTTCGGTGGAGCTCCCTATGGGGCTACGAAACGCGTGAGTGGTGTGCCGAGAGCAGAGGCAAGGAGGGGGAGGAGGGGGAGGAGGAAGGAGAGGAACGCGGGGCACCGTCTCTTCAAAACGAGGACCCAACACCACAGGATGGTTGGGAAAAACTACGTCGGATCTCCAGGTCTATGCGCCGTCCAGACGCCGTTCTGCAAACGCTCGGGCAATGCCTGGCGCCTGAAAGTAATACGTTTCGAACTGACTCGAAAAAACGCCTCTAAGGCAAGTAACTGTCTTAGCACCCGTCGCGTCAAGACGGATCAACAGCGAACCATTCCCAACCCACCGTCACGTCCGACCCGAGTGGTCCTCGTCTTCCAGCTGGAGCTCTGGCCATCCTCCTCTGCCACCCCCGCGTCCTCCCCCGAGACATCATCATACCAGCGTGCAGCCAATGCGAATGGTAAGGATCCGCGGTGCGAGTACCCTTGGGATGTTGCTCATCCCCACCATGCGCATGGACTGTGGGCAGCGCCGCGCTGTGCCCCCTGCGTGCCGGGACGCCTGGATTGGTTTGGCCTGCGGCCGCTCCAGCGGGAGCCGAAGATGCACCGGGCGCTCTCTGTCAAGTCGGGCCTGCCCCTCTCCACAGGAGGAGCGCTCAGAACCACTCTAGAACTGGTCAGGGGACTACTTGGGGAGCACTCTTTGGCCCTCTTGGAGCATTTTGTGGCTCTGTCTCGTTGGTCCTCGATCGGGGATGGACAGACCTCCCTTTAGCAGAACGTGGTTTAGTGAAAACGACCTGAGGCCCAACCCTGGCGGGCGCAAGCCTGGAAAATAACGGCCGCGGCGCCCTCTCGAGAACCGAAAACGGACAATTCACTAATCGACGTGTCACTGTTGGGGGTTCTGTCCACCCCCGACTCGAAAGCCCCCCCTGCAGGGGGGCAGGCCCGACGGCAGCCTTCCGGGAGCGCGCGCGGGGCGCGCTGGGCCCCCAGCCGCCCGCGGGGGCCCCTCGGGGGCTCCGGCCGCACGGGGCCCCCCGCCGCTCATAAAACTGCCCCGACTCCGGATCCGCCCTACTTTGGGGAAATTCGTAACTAGGGCATGGAATTTCCGCCTTACTTTTCAAGCCCCGCTGATGCCAATTTCCGCCCTACTTTTCTGCTGCTGTTTCCGCCCTACTTCTGTGGATTTCCGCTCTATTTTTATGTTGGGTGCCGCAATTTCCGCCCTACTTTTTCGGCCTCTTATAGGTGGATTTCCGACGCAGTTTTAAGTTGGGAAAAAAAGCCAAAGTAGGGCGGATCTGGAGTCAGGGTGCGGGGCGGCCAAGAGGGGGGCACCCTGTGGGGGAACACGTAGTGGCATGAACATAAAAAAACCTCGGAGGTCCGCGCGGATTTCTCGGATATCGGCGCCGGACCCCCCCCCCTCCCTGGCGCGCGGAGCGCGCCAGGGGCGGCGCCAGAGGCGCCGCCAGTGGGGGACCTCCGAGTTTTTAGGTTTATGCCACTTTTTGTTCCCCTTGTCCAAGAGGGGGGGGGCGCAGAGCGTGGCCGGCGGCGCGTGCGCGGCCCAGGGGGGGGGGGGGGGGGCGGGGAGGTAGTGGAACAAGAAGGGGCGCCACGAAATCTGAGGAAGCGTCGTGTGGCCCACGCCGCGATAGCCCCCCCCCCCAGTCATCGCCCCCCTCTCTGCCGCCCCCGAGCTCAGGCCTCCCTCGCGGGGGGCAGCGCGGTCCAGGCCTCCAGCCGTGCGGGCACGCGCCGACCGTCCGCGAGGGGAGACTCGAAAAGGCCCTGGCTTTGGGGGGGGGGGCTCGAGCTTGCCCGGCGGGGCCGCCAAGGAACGGGCGGGGCGCGGGTGGGCCTCTGCCTTTCCTGCTGCGATCACGATCGCCGCGGCGAACGTCTCGCATCTCCTGGTGGCATCGGAGCTCAGGCATCGTGATCGCAAGCAGAACGGACCATGCTTGAGAACAATTCCCCTACAGCAGTCCGCATGGGGCAAGTGCCCTCGATGCTGGATCTGATCCTGTAGCGGGGAGCGGCACCACGCCGGTGGAACGGACCAGGACGACCCAGCCGAACTTGGACAGACAAGCCGTAAACGTACCATTCGCATACAGTCATACAGTCTCACACTGCTCCTGCCATCGCGGCACTCGACACGCCATCAGGCACTCAGCACTTCACCGCGCTACGATCACAGAAGTAGCGGTCTGCACCGAATTTGACGCGAGCGTGTAGATGTAGGCCTTGATGGGCGCGTTGCAGTCCTTGCGCCAAGCTTCAGTATTCGAGGTCTCGTGCGCTCTTTGGTCTGACCTCGCCGGATCCACCAGCTCTATCTGCCTCGCCTTCGAGGCATCCCGGCCACCAGTGCTCGCGACACTCCTGAGCGTCTGCATGACGCAACGGACGCTGAATGGGCAATCCTGTGGTGCACAATGCGCCTTGAACCAAAAAACTGTATCAAAGTGGTTACGGAATTGGGAGGGCGGGTGGGGGTGAGTGAGACAGCCTGCGGGCGGGGAGGATGTCTTGATCACCGCTCCTGAGCCATAGACGCCCCCCTCCCCCACCCGACTGTGGGCCAACCCGGGACGTGCCCCCCCCCCCCCCCCCGACCCCACACAATTTTTGGGTCTGCGGGGCGAGAGCGAACCTCTTCCGCTAAAAGCTGGGCGGGCTATACGCACAGCTTTAACTAGGGAGACAGGGCACAGGAAGGCGGGGCCTCAGGCGGCCGGAGCGGGCGGGACCCGGGGTGCAGGCGGTGCCGAAGAGCTTGCACAGGAGGAGGAGGAGGAGGAGGAGGAGGAGGAGGAGGAGGAGGAGGAGGAGGAGGGGTAGGAGGATGAGAGGAGGGGGGGAGGAGGGAGGATGGGGAGGAGGGGGAGGAGGAGGAGGAAGGAGGAGGAGGAAGGAGGAGGAGGATGAGGAGAGGAGGGAGAGGAAGGAGGGGGAGAGGAGGAGGAGGAGGAGGAGGAGGAGGAGGAGGAGGGAGGAGGAGGAGGAAGGAGGAGGAGGAGGAGGAGGGAGGAGGAGGAGGAGGAGGAGGAAGGAGAGGGGAGGAGGGCGGAGGGGGAGGAGGAGGAGGGGCCCACCCCACACATCACCCCTGTCAAGAAGCGATGCCCAACGCACTCCGCCTCCGCACCCCGAGCGTGCGAAGGGCCCCCCCGCGGCCGCTCTGCCTGGCCTTTTGGCAGGGACGGCGGGGGCGCGGGCAGGCTGCTCCCTGCGGGCCTGCTGCGCGCAGGCCGACCGGCCCCCTCCTTCCGATCTGATCCGAGGAGGAGGGAGAAGGGAGGAGGGAGGAGTGACGAGGAGGGAGGAGGGAGGAGTGACGAGGAGGGAGGAGGAGGAGGAGGAGGAGGAGGAGGAGGAGGAGGAGGAGGAGGAGAGGAGGAGGAGGAGGGGAGGAGGAGGGGAGAGGAGCGACGAGGAGGGAGGAGGCGGAGGAGGAGGAGGGGAGGAGGAGGAGGAGGAGGAGGAGGAGGAGGAGGACGGAGGAGGAGGAGGAGGAGGAGGAGGGGAGGGAGGAGGAGGAGGAGGAGGAGGGAGGAGGAGGAGGAGGAGGAGGGGGGAGGAGGAGGGAGGAGGGGGAGGAGGAGGGGAGGAGGAGGAGGAGGAGGAGGAGGAGGAGGAGGAACGGAGGAGGAGGAGGAGGAGGAGGAGGCGGAGGACGAGGAGGAGGAGGAGGAGGGGAGGAGGAGGAGGAGAGGGAGGAGGAGGAGGAGGAAGGAGAGGAGGAGGAGGAGAGAGAGAGGAGGAGAGGAGGAGCGGAGGAGGAGGAGGAGGAGGAGTGAGGAGGAGGAGGGGGGAGGAGTGAGGAGGAGGCATAGAGGGAGGAGGGGAGGAGGAGGGAGGGGAGAGGAGGAGGGGAGGAGGAGGAGGAGGAGGGAGGAGAGGGGAGGAGGAGGAGGGCGGAGGAGGGAGGAGGAGGAGGAGGAGGAGTGAGGACGAGGAGGAGGAAGGAGGAGGAGGAGAGTAGGAGGAGGAGGAGGAGAGGAGAGGAGGAGGAGGAGAAACCCGCACAGAGCTCATGTTGCCTCCAACTGTGGACGCCCGCGCGGGCGCCCCGCGGCCCCTCGGCGGGCGCCCCGCGGCCACTCCGCGCTGGCCTCTGACGAGGCTGGCGGGGGTGCCGTCCTATCGCTTGGCGCGCGCAGGCCCCTGTCAACAAAAATACAGAGTAGAGGAAAAGGAACTATGCACATACACCGATTCTGGCAAGGCCCATCCTGAGCCCAGGATCGGTGCATACGCCCTCCCACCTTGGCCAAGAAGGCACATGCACCGAGCCTGGGTCAAGGATGGGCCTTGCCGGGATCGGTGCACGTGCATAGGCCTCTTCGCCCGAACAGAAGGCACATTGCCTCCAACTCTGGAGCACGCGCGGGCGCGGCATGCACAACTTGCGGTGGCTTTTGCTGCCTGCTGCGCGCAGGTTGCGCGCGAACCGAATCGCCCGTCAGGGGACAATACATACAGGTCGGTCGGACAAAAAGTAGGTGGAAACGTGAAGTAGGAAGGCGGGAGAAGTAGATTGGGTTTCGGGCCGCCCCCAGAAAAAACACCCGCGATGACTACAAGAGATGGATTGCGATTTCTGGGCCCTCCCTTAGCAGCGAACAGCTGCCCAAGGTCACTCGGACCCATCGGCCGCCCCTTCCCTCGCTGATTTTGATTTTTTTCGGTTGTCCGTCGGTTATCCGTGGTCGCGCGTGGCCCTCGGTCGCTCAGCCCCTCGGCTGCCTCTCCCCTGGCTGCCTTTTGGTTGTTTTGGGTCGTCCATCGGTTGTCCGTCGATTGCTCTGGTCGCGCCTGGCCCTCGGCTGGCCCTCGGTCGCTCGGCCCATTGGCTGCCCCTTCCCTGGCTGATCTTGGATATTTTTGGTTGTCCATCGGTTGTCCGTCGGTTGCTCTGGTCGTGCCTGGCCCCTCGGCTGGCCTTCGGTCGCTCGGTACCACGGCAGACGAGAGACCGAACGACCGAGGGCCAGCCAGGGCCAAGCATGGCCACAGCAACCGACGGACAACCGGAAGAATAACCAGAACCAGCTAGGAAAGGGCAGACGAGAGACCGAGCGACCGAGGGCCAGCCGAGGGCCAGGCGCGACCACAGCAACCGACGGGCAACCGACGGACGACCGAAAAAGAACCAAAACCAGCCAGGAGGGGGCAGACGACAGACCGAGCGACCGAGGGCCAGCCGAGGGCCAGGCGCGACCACAGCAACCGACGGACAACCGACGGACAACCGAGAAATAACCCAAACCAGCCAGGAAGGTGCAGACGGAAACCGAGCGACCGAGGGCCAGCCGAGGGACAGGCGTGACCATAGCAACCAACGGACAACCGACGGACAACCGAAAAAGAAACAGAACCCGCCAGGAAGGGGCAGACGAGAGACCGAGCGACCGAGGGCCAGCCGAGGGCCAGGCGCGACCACAGCAACCGACGGACAACCGACGGACAACCGACAAACAACCAAAACAAGCCAGGAAGGGACAGACGAGAGACCGAGCGACCGCGGGCCAGCCGAGGGCCAGGCGCGACAACGGCAACCGACGGACAACCGACGGACAACCGAAAAAAAAAAACAGCCAGCAAGGGGCAGACGATGCTCCGAGCGACCGAGGGCCAGCCGAGGGCCAGGCGCGACCACAGCAACCGACGGACAACCGACGGACAACCGAAAAACAACCAGAACCAGCCAGGAAGGGGCAGGCGAGAGACCGAGCGACCGAGGGCCAGCCGAGGGCCAGGCGCGACAACGGCAACCGACGGACAACCGACGGACAACCGAAAAAAAAACAAAACCAGCCAGCAAGGGGCAGACGTGAAAGCGAGCGACCGAGGGCCAGCCGAGGGCCAGGCGCGACCACAGCAGCTGACGGACAACCGACGGACAACCAGAACCAGCCGGGAAGCGGCCAGACGAGAGACCGAGCGACCGAGGGCCAGCCGAGGGCCAGGCGCGACCACGGCAGCTGACTGACAACCGACGGACAACCGAAAAATAACCAAAACCAGCCAGGAAAGGGCAAACCAGAAACCGAACGACCGAGGGCCGGCCGAAGGCCTGGCGCGACCGCAGCAATCGACGGACAACCGAAAAACAACCAAAACAAGCCTGGGAGGGGCAGACAAGAGACCGAGCGACCGAGGGCCAGCCGAGAGCCAAGCGCGACCGCAGCAAGCGACGGACAACTGACGGACAACCGAAAAATAACAACAACAACAACAACAACAACAACAACAACAACAACAACAACAACAACAACAACAACAACAACAACAACAACAACAACAACAACAACAACAACAACAACAACAACAACAACAACAACAACAACAACAACAACAACAACAACAACAACAACAACAACAACAACAACAACAACAACAACAACAACAACAACAACAGGGGCAGACGAGAGACCGAGCAGCCGAGGGACAGGCGCGACCATAGCAACCGACGGACAACCGACGGACAACCGAAAAATAACCAAAACAAGCCAGGAAGGGGCAGACGAGAGACCGAGCGACCGAGGGCCAGCCGAGGGCCAGGCGCGACCACAGCAACCGACGGACAACCGAAAAATAACCAACCCCAGCCAGGAAAAAGGCAGACCAGAGACCCAGCGACCGAGGGCCAGCCGAGAGCCATGCGCGACCAGATCAACCGACGGACAACCGAAAAATAACGAAAACCAGCCAGGAAGGGGCAGCCGAAGGCCAATGCAACCAACGGGCAAGCGAAAACAAGCCCGAACAACGAAAATCAGCCCGGAAGGGGCAACCATAGTGTATTGCGCGGCCATGGGACAAGAAACCGAGCGCAGAAGAAGTTGCCAGCTCCTGACATGCCCAAACACGCCGTGCCAAAAGAAACTGGCAGGGGCTAAAACGAAAAAACGGATTTCTGATTGACCGCCGTGGGTGTGCCAACCATCATCTGGGGAAGGGACAGCCAAACCCAAAAAGTAGATTAGGGCTGCACCGGCCCACCAAAAACATAGAAAATAGCAATTATTGAAATAGGAAGGCGCTTAAAGTAGATTGGGATCTGGGAGCCCAAGAATACCTACTTCCAACGACTGGCGTGTAATGCACCTTGCCTCCAAATCTGGGGCATGCGCGGGCGCCCCGCGACCGCTCTGCGTTGGCTTTTGGCAGGGATGGCGGGGGTGCCGGCATATGGTTCGATGCGGGCAGGCCAGCTGTCCGTGTCAAAAAAAACGCAACAAGAACACGGTCTCGGTCGGCCTTCCGCTTGCTGTGTGGTGGATGGATCTTTCTGATGCTGCAGTTGAGAGGAGCACCTCGCGGCCCCGCTGCGCAGACCACGTGGGGCCCGATGTCGCCATGTCTGCATGGTCCCACCGCTCAGGGGCTGCAGGGCCATCGTCAGAACAGCGCTCGTCGATTCCAGGCTCGTCGTCCCCCAGATCGTGCATGCCAGCGGCATCCCAGCCCTCGCGTGGAGCAAGTGCTGCACGTGCCGCGCCTCGCACACTTGGGCCACGAGGGTGCCTGGTGCGCCTGAGCCCGCGGCGCGCATGGCATGCGTGGCGCTCCTCGACGATGTGCTGAAACTCGGGCACGGGGGGCCACCAAGATGCCCGCGAGAGGCCCCAAAAAAGACCCCCAAGAGGCCCCGCAAGAGGCGTTCCAGAGGCTTCCAAGACGCCCCAAGAGGCCTCGGCGAGAAGCCGACATCATGCCTTGCACTGTGAGTTCGGCCACATTTTGGGCCTCCTGGAAGGGAGGCCCCCATTAAAACCACCCCACCCTCCTTTGATCGACCACCTCCAAGATGGCCCCAAGATGTCCTCCGAGGCTCCCATGGGCGCCCCAAGACAGCCCCGAGAGGTGCCCAGGAGGCCCCATGAGGCCCCCAAGATGCCCCCAAGAGACCCCAACGAGGCCCCACAAGAGCGTCTCAGAAGCACCCGAGTCACCCCAACAGGCCTCTGCGAGAATGCCAGAATCCGTGATTTTACAAGAAGGTGTTGCCCACATCTTGGCCCCCTGGAATGGGGGCCCTCATCGAGTGGTTCCTGATTGGATGGGGGTGTGGCGCTTTCGGCTCTCAAAGGGCTTGAAAAATCTTGAAAAACAACCGTTCTCGTTGCTCCACTCTGTTTCTCCACGCCTCTTCCTCCTCTTCTTCCTCCTCGGGGGAAGCAAAACTCGTACTGCTCCACCTCCTTTGTTCTCTTCATGCCCCCAGGCCATTGGAAAACATAATCCGGCCGGCGAAGGGCCCAGCCATATGCAGTTGTGGGTACCGTCGTTGTGAATACTGCCGTCGGTGGATCCTCTTATGAGGCCACGAAGCGCGTGAAGGGTGTGCCGAAATGAGGCGGGGCCGCCATGCGGGCGCTGCCACTGGGGCCTGCGGTGGAGCCCCCTATCCGGCCGTGACACGTGTGAGGGGTTCACCCAAATAGAAAAAGGAACCGCGTGCGGGCGCTGCCACTGGGGCGTTCGGCGGAGCTCCCTATGAGGCCACGAAGCGTGTGAGGGGTGCGCCGAAATGGAGGGTGGAACCGAAGGCGGGCGCTGCCACTGGGGCCCTAGGTGAGCACCCTATGGGGCCACGGAGCGTGTGGGGGGCGTGCCGAAATGGCGGGTCGAACCGCGTGCGGGCGCTGCCACTGGGGCCCTCGGTGGAGCTCCCTTATGGGGACGCAAAGCGTGCGAAGGATGCACTGACATGGAGGCTGGAACCGCGTGCGGGCGCTGCCACTGGGGCCCTCGGTGGAGCTCCCTGTGGGGACGCAAAGCGTGCGAAGGATGCACTGACATGGAGGCTGGAACCGCGTGCGGGCGCTGCCACTGGGGCCCTCGGTGGAGCTCCCTGTGGGGACGCAAAGCGTGCGAAGGATGCACTGACATGGAGGCTGGAACCGCGTGCGGGCGCTGCCACTGGGGCCCTCGGTGGAGCTCCCTGTGGGGACGCAAAGCGTGCGAAGGATGCACTGACATGGAGGCTGGAACCGCGTGCGGGCGCTGCCACTGGGGCCCTCGGTGGAGCTCCCTGTGGGGACGCAAAGCGTGCGAAGGATGCACTGACATGGAGGCTGGAACCGCGTGCGGGCGCTGCCACTGGGGCCCTCGGTGGAGCTCCCTGTGGGGACGCAAAGCGTGCGAGGGGTGCACTGACATGGAGGCTGAAACCGCGTGCGGGCGCTGCCCCTGGGGCCTTCCGGTGGAGCTCCCCTGTGGGGACGCAAAGCGTGCGAGGGATGCACTGACATGGAGGCTGGAACCGCGTGCGGGCGCTGCCACTGGAACCTTCGGTGGAGCTCCCTGTGGGGACGCAAAGCGTGCGAGGGGTGCACTGGAAACCGCGTGCGGGCGCTGCCACTGGGGCCCTCGGTGGAGCTCCCTGTGGGGACGCAAAGCGTGCGAGGGGTGCACTGACATGGAGGCTGGAACCGCGTGCGGGCGCTGCCACTGGGGCCCTCGGTGGAGCTCCCTGTGGGGACGCAAAGCGTGCGAGGGGTGCACTGACATGGAGGCTGGAACCGCGTGCGGGCGCTGCCACTGGGGCCCTCGGTGGAGCTCCCTGTGGGGACGCAAAGCGTGCGAAGGATGCACTGACATGGAGGCTGGAACCGCGTGCGGGCGCTGCCACTGGGGCCCTCGGTGGAGCTCCCTGTGGGGACGCAAAGCGTGCGAAGGATGCACTGACATGGAGGCTGGAACCGCGTGCGGGCGCTGCCACTGGGGCCCTCGGTGGAGCTCCCTGTGGGGACGCAAAGCGTGCGAAGGATGCACTGACATGGAGGCTGGAACCGCGTGCGGGCGCTGCCACTGGGGCCCTCGGTGGAGCTCCCTGTGGGGGCGCAAAGCGTGCGAGGGATGCACTGACATGGAGGCTGGAACCGCGTGCGGGCGCTGCCACTGGGGCCCTCGGTGGAGCTCCCTGTGGGGACGCAAAGCGTGCGAGGGATGCACTGACATGGAGGCTGGAACCGCATGCGGGCGCTGCCACTGGGGCCTTCCGGTGGAGCTCCCCTGTGGGGACGCAAAGCGTGCGAGGGGTGCACTGACATGGAGGCTGAAACCGCGTGCGGGCGCTGCCCCTGGGGCCTTCCGGTGGAGCTCCCCTGTGGGGACGCAAAGCGTGCGAGGGGTGCACTGACATGGAGGCTGGAACCGCGTGCGGGCGCTGCCCCTGGGGCCTTCCGGTGGAGCTCCCCTGTGGGGCCACGGAGCGCGCGAGGGGTGCGCCGAGGTGGAGAGGCGGACCTGCGTGCGGGCGCTGCCGCGGAAGCCTTTGTGGCTCCTCCCCCGCGCGGCGCCCCCGCGGCGCGCACCGTGCGCGGCCGGGCCGCGGGGCACCCGCGTCGGGCCACCGCTCGGCCGCGCCAGCCTGCGGCCGGCCGTCCACGCCCTCGCCGAAAGGGCTCCGAGAGGGCAGAGGCCACGGGATGCGGAGGGAGGAGGAGGAGGAGGAGGAGGAGGAGGAGGAGGAGGAGGAGGAGGAGGAGGAAGAGGAGGACGAGGAGGAGGAAGAGGAGGAGGACGAGGAGGAGGATGAGGAGCAAGAGGAGGACGAGGAGGAGGAGGAGGAGGACGAGGAGGAGGAGCAGAAGGAGGAAGAGGACAGAGGCCACGGGATGCGGAGGGCCAGTGCACACCCAAGGCCCACCGCCTCCCTCCAGGCTCCCTCTTCACAGGCCCCAGACCAGGAGGAGGAGGAGGAGGAGAAGGAGGAAGAGGAAAAGGGAAACAGGGCGAGGAGGACCAGTGCAGACCCCAGAGGGCCTGCGGCACCGCGCGAGGTCGCCCAGCAGGAGGAAGTGGGGCGCCTCTGCAGCCTCCTCGCTCCAAGAGCGCCCCAAAAGCGCTCCAAGAGGTCGCCAAGAGGCGATGTTGTAGGTTCCGGAGGGGGGCGCTGATTGAAGCTCTCCTCTTGAGTTGGTCGGTGTCCTCCAAGATGGCCCCGAGAGCGCCCCTAAAGCCCCCAAGGGTGCCCCGCGAGGGCCACAAGAGGCGCCCGGACGGCTCCAAGATGCATCCAAGAGGCTCCCAAGAGACCCCATACGAGGCCTCAAGAGGATCCCCGAGATTCCCAACTCTCCCTCCTTCTCCTCCTTCTCTTCCTTCTCGTCCTCCTCGTCCTCCTCGTCCTCGCCCTACTCCACCTCCTCCTCCTCCTCCTCCTCCTCGTCCTCTTCCTCCTCCTCCTCCGACGACGACGACGACGACGATTCCTCCTCCATCCTCCCCCTCTTGGGGTATATGACAACTTCCCCCGCCCTTTGTTCTTCTGCATGCTCCCGCACTGGCCCTGATCACCTCAACTCCCCTGGGCATTGTTTCTGGATGGGCTGGTGAGAATTGTTTGTTGATCGCGACCGCGGCGAAAGCAAGTCGGGCGACGTCCAGGGCACTGCAAACAAGCAACGGCCTAAATTAGCGCGAAGGCGGAGAGGGGCGAAAAGAAAGAGGACGAGAACGAGCAGGGAAGAAACAAAGGCTGGTGTGGATACTTTTCAGTCAGCAGCCGCAAGCGAAAGCGCAAACGGCGAGTCGAGTCAGAGCGGGCCGTGCAAAGACGAACTACCTAAAGCGGCGGGGCCTCAGGCATCACCACGGCGGGCAGGGCCGGGCTGGTGTGGATACTTTTTTTGGTCGGCGGCCGCGCGACAATGGTCTGGCGGCAACAGGCGTGTCCGGGACGGCGGAACAGGCAAATTCCACGCGAGGCGTGCAATGCACGTGCACTGAGCAAAATGCTCAGCATTCACTGGGACGCACCTAGCGCACAGAGGTGCGAGCTGCGGAGTAAGTCGCCCTTGCGGCGCCAAGCTCCGAGCAACTGCCCAAACAGACAACGAGCTGGTGTGGATGCGCGGACCGTCAACACTGCACGTGCGCGCTCCCGAGGCCAGAACCCGGTGTACACTACGATGCACGTGCGCTCCCGAAGCCAGAACCCGGTGTACAACTACGATGCACGTGCGCTCCCGAGGTTAGAACCCCGATTGGTTCTTGCGCGACGCCTGCGCGCTCCTGGGGCCACCATCCTGCTGTCAGCCGCGGCACGCGTGCGCCCCCGAGGGCACCACCCCTGGCGAGCGACAGGAGACACGCACGGCCGAGACACCCTCACACACACAAACACACACACACACACACACACACACACACACACACACCCGTGGCGCTCGCAGAGGCGCGCAGAGAGGCGGCAAACGGCCCAAGCCGACTGCCGAACGCCCGTGCTGATGGCAGGCCAACGAGCCGAGCTGTCCGCCAGCTGGCCGACGAGCCAACGGACCAACCAGCCGATCAGAGGCGGCCGCGCACGCAGTCTGAGGGGGGGGGGGCCGGCGGCAGGGAGCAAGGCCCTTCAGAGAAGGGCGGAGGACGAGGAGGAGGAGGAGCAGAAGGAAGCAGGAGGAGGAGCAGGAGGAGGACGAGGAGGAGGAAGAGGAGGACGAGGAGGAGGATGAGGAGCAGGAGGACGAGGAGGAGGAGGAGGAGGAGGAGGAGGACAGGAGGAGCAGAAGGACGAAGAGGACAGAGGCAACAGGATGCGGAGGGCCAGTGCAAACCGAAGGCCCACCGCCTCCCTCCAAGTTCCCTCTTCACAGGCCCCAGGCCAGGAGGAGGAGGAGGTGCAGGAGGAGGAGAGGAAAGAGGAAACATGATGAGGAGGACCAGTGCAGACCCAAGGCCCATCAACGATATTGCAGTAAACCCTCCCTCCAAGTTCCCTCGTCACAGGCCCCGGACCCGGAGTCGTTCTCACTGAGGGAAGACACACGTTTGAAAATCCTGCACTGCGCCAGAACAACATTCCTGGGACTGGAATGCGGCGAATCACCGTTACTGTTGCGTCTTGACGATCCTGAACCGTGCCAGAACACCATGACTGAGACTTCAACACCGCGAATCAATGTAAGTATTGCGCCCTGACAGTCCAACATCGTGCGGCGCTCAAGCGAGAACCACATGTTGCAAACGCCCCGCCCTCCATCCGTGAGACTCTGACACCTTCTTGAATTGTTTCTTTTATGTTTGGTTGACTCGGTTTGCTTCCTCATTCATGATTGTTTTTGGTCTTATCTGATACTATGCATTATGTAGTGTTGTGTATTATTCTCCCGCACGCAGCGCAAGCGATCAGGTCCCGGAGGCGGGCGCGCGGCGCGCGCGCGGCGACCCGTAAAGGATGACGGGGCGCCGCGCCCAAGCCGTGCGGCGCCCTCAGACGACCTCGTCCAACGAGGCCATCTGGACGGCCAGGTGGCCGTAGCAGCGCTGCAGGCCTGCCTGAGTAAGGCGGGGAGGGGGGGAGGGGGCCGAGAAGCTGCAGGACCTGAACGGGCGCGAGCGGCAAGGAGAATAGAGAAGCGCATTCTCCCGCACGCAGCGCAAGCGATCAGGTCCCGGAGGCGGGCGCGCGGCGCGCGCGCGGCGACCCGTAAAGGATGACGGGGCGCCGCGCCCAAGCCGTGCGGCGCCCTCAGACGACCTCGTCCAACGAGGCCATCTGGACGGCCAGGTGGCCGTAGCAGCCATACCCAGGCTCAAAGCCCTTGCGAAGTGACAAGGTTTTGGCGGGCGGCCGCGAGCAGAAGGGGCCACGCAGTGGGGCCACAGTTCAGAAAGGAAGCGACAAGGAAGTCGCTCGCGCCATCGAAGTAGGTGACACGGGCCCGAGCGGCATCAGGCAAGGCGGAAAGCATCGCGGCGGAAGCATCGTCGTGCAAGAAGCGCTCCGCGCTAGACGCCTGGCGCCAGCGACTACGCCAGAAGATACGACCAATATCTTCTGTGGCCGTATGAAAGTCTGTCGCGCCTGAGCCGCGGGGGCAAGCAGGGGTCAAGTGGAACCCCGCTGGCGTCTCGGCGAGCGGTACGCCTAACGCCAAAAGTAAATGGTTCCACCGAGTACGGAAGCCGCTTTGACCAAAGGTCGACAGAGGATCGGTGGGACCCAAATGCCGAAAGACCATCTCCAAAACCCGAACCACCGCTTTGTCAGAGCACCAGGCGTGCTGTGGCGGGTAAGACATGCTGCTCACTGGATCGGGAATGGTCATCCAAGCGTTGCCTGAGGACTCAAGGCAATCCGAAGGCAACAAAAGGTCACAGCGACGGGCTGACAGCAGCTCGTCGGGCTTCAAGGACATCGTGAACCCTGCCAGCAGCAAGGCGGCCATGACTGGCCAGTCCCAAGTGAAACAAACTGCCACCATAGCGCGCAAGAGCGCTCGTGGCATTGGCGGCCGAAGGCGAGGTGGCTGAGACCGCTTCCAGGCCCTCGCCACTCCCCACGCCTCGGTGAGAAAGGGCTTCCAATGAGGGAGACGTGCCTGGACGCCTATGATCGCGTGCACCAGGATGTTGAGCGGGAAACCTGCGTCGTGCAGCCACACGCCGAACGTTGCGAGGAACCTCGACAGCAGGATCCCACTACGATACAGCGGAAGTGGCGCCACCCCTGCGTCCTCGGCGCACCACAATTCGAACGCGTAGAGAGCTCTTTTGCGCCGATCGCCGGCCGAAGTCAGAACAGCGCCTGACCAGGGAGCGCTGGGAGGCTCCGTCTCTGCCGCCCTGCGGCGGCGGCGGCGCGCGGGGTGGGGGACTCGCCGAGGCCAGGCAAGGGTGGCACTCTCGTCGCGATGCCGCGCCGGCTCAGCCTCGCTGTGCAAGCCCGTACCAACCCTGGCCTCCGCCTCGGCGGCGCTGTCCACCTCCGCGAGGGCAGTTGGCGCTGCCACAGGCGAGGGCGAGTACGCCGCCGCCTCAGGGAATCCAGCGGAGGCGGCCTCTCTGACGCAATCAGCAAGACGAGAGCGGGCGATGCGCATCGCATCCTTGCGCCGCTCGAGCTCGGCTAAGAGCGTCTGCATTCGCTTCGCCAGCTCTCCCGCGCTCTCGCCAGTCTCTTCGCCTGTTCCCAGCATAACCTCGGTGAGAGCGGCCTCGGCAGCGGCGACCGAGGATAGGAATCGCGCGCGAGCGCGCCGGTCGGCACGCGCGCGCCGCGCAACCGCGGCCGCTGGGCCAGCGACTCGGCTGGTGCGCATCGCAACCGAGGTAGCGCACGCCCCGTCTTGGGGCAGGCCTCGAGCCGCGCGCGCAGAGGGCTCCAAGGAGTCGAGAAGGTGTGGCGCAGCCGCCAACGCGTCTGAGCCCTTCTCGTGCGCGGCTCCGCTAGGTTGGGGGAGATCCGCGCTATCAACGGGCGAGTCCACCGACAGAAGTGCGGCGCGAGGCGCGGCCGCGGGGCCAAGAGACCTCGGACTGGCCCCGGCACGGGGTGCGGCCTCAAGCATGGCGAAGGAGGCGGCGGCGGGCCCCGAGGCCGCGGGCATGCGCGCAAGCGCGTTCGGCCGCAATCGATCCGCAGGAACCCGCATGGGTGCACCGTCGACGCGTAATGCTGGTGGAAACTGGCGGCGCGAGCAGGAGGGCCCATGCTGATCCTGGCGCCCCGCGCCGAGAATGCGCCAACCGGCAAGCTCCCGGAGCTCGCCGAGCCGGTGACCGTGGGCGGGTCGCGAGCTCCGGAAGCGAGGTCGCAAGCGGGGTCGCTGCCGGAGCCGCGCGGCGGCGGAGCGGCCGCGAAGCGGGCGGCTGGGCCAGCCGAGCGGGTGCTCGCGCGAGCGCCCCGCGGCGGCGGTGCGCGGCGAGAGCCCCGCGGCGACGCCACTGGCGGCGCGTCCTGCGAGTCCGACTGGCGTCGCGGGGCGCGGTCGGAAAAAGTATGCGGAACGCGGGCGCCGTCCCCCGGCGCAAGCGGCGCGTCGCGCCACTTCGAGGTGCTGCCGAGCCGGGCGCTGCTGGAGGGGGCACCGGGCGCGCCTGCTCCAAGGCCCGGGCTCCAGGAGCGCGAAGGCAAAGGCTCACGCCCCTCGTCCGCCGACGCGGCGGCGCGATGGCGCGCGCAAGGCTGGCCCCACAGCGCGAAATTGGCAGCGCGCCTGGCCCTACGACCCGGGGGCGGCGCGGCCGCGCCAGGCGCCGAGAGCAGCGCCGCGGGCGCACGAGCAGCGCGCGCACGACGGGGGCGCTCAGCGCGAACCGTTTCCGCTGGACGAGCTGGCCGATGGCGCCTTCCGCGCGAAGAGCAGGGCGCCGAGGGAGTCCCAGAGGCGGAGGCCCCGAAATCCGGCCGTGCTCCGCCCAGCTCGGGCTGCAAGCACTGGCAGGCGCCGGCGGCGCGCCCGTCTGGCCACGGCCGCGCTCTTGCATATAGGCGCGGGCCCGCACGAACGCCTCCGCGGCAAGTCCCGTGCTCCCGTTCCTGGCAAGGTAGGGTTCCCGCTCCCGGCTGGCAACGAGAAGCCTCGCCAAGCAGGAGCGACTTCGCGTCGCAGAACCTGGACCAGAGGGGAGAGGCGTCCGCGCGGTCCGATGCGGACAATGGGCGATGGCGCGCCCTGTCCGGGCGGTGCGGCGTGGCCAACCGCCGGAACTGGCGTTCCATGGCCGACCGGTCGGCACCCGGTTTGAGCTGAAGGAGCTCGCGCGCCGTCCGCACCTTTGCAACCTTGGCGGGTCGCTTGGGATCGGTCCGGGCGGCGAGCCTCGGCCTGGCCGCCGAAAGCTGGGCGGGCGCGCCGGGCGGGCCAGCGGCAACGGGGGCCGCACCCGGCCTGAAGGGCGCTTCGAAAGGCGACGCGCCCTGGGAGGCTTCATGGGGAAGCGCGGAGAGCTCAGCGGCACCTTCGGCGCTCCTTCCCCCGAGGCATCCGCCGCCCACCGCGGGAGAGGCGTTCCGCCTAGGAATCTCTGGAGCCTCGGCTTGCGCTGGGTCGGGCTGCGGAAGCGTGCCGGGAGCTTCGAGAAAAACCGGCGCCTCGACCCCAGTTGCGGCGGCCGCGCTTGCAAACCATGCGTCGGCCGCGGGGGCGGGCGAGAGAGGGGGACGTTGCCCCGGGCGCGCAAGGAGCCCCTGTGCTAGGACTAGCGCGGCGAGCCGTCCCCATAGGCAAGTGGGGTAGGGAGAATGCGCGTCAGCAAGTGCGACCCAATCGAACCTACCGAAATCGCCCGCCTCAGCGTCGACCAGCCACGCAGGAGCCTCCCTGGAGGAGGGGCGCACAGGCCGATTCCTGGTGGGGTCATCCGCCCTGTGGACGTCGGTGGGCACATAGAGGCCACCCATGTATAAGCCACCGCTCAAGATGTAAGGCAAAGCCGTGCTGAGGACATGGGAAAGCCCTGGAGAGCTGCTGCGACCGTGGGCGGCCGCGCCCAAGGCGACCTTAGAATCGAGCAGCACAGGGATCCGAGAGTCCGGCATGCGAACGCAGCAGTACTTGCACAGACTCTTGAAAACAGTGGCCTCCAGGATGTTGATGTGACGCGGCATTCGAAATTCCCATTTATAGGCCAGGCGGAAGTGCAGCGCTTCCGACAGTTCGCTTATCCAGTGCGGCGCGACTGGGGGCTCAATGGAAGGGAGCCCCAAATCGCGATGCAGCTGGGTGAGCTCGGGGCCTAATGGGACTCCCCGGTCCAGCACGGCAAGCAAACTTCGGTTGTGGAGGACCGTGTGCCACCCTCCGTGCTCAGACCGGCGCCACAACTCTTGGGAGAGATGTGGACTGATCGAGGAGCGGACCACTCCCCCCCAGCCGAGGGAGGCGTCCGTGCCGAACACTTCGGGGGAGTAGCCCGCGCGAAGGTCGGTAATGGCGACAAAGGCCAGGTAAGTGCAGGCTAGCAGCTCGTCGCGAACGGAGACGGGGAGCTCGTATTCGAACCCATCTTCCGTCGACAACGACGACAGGAAGTTGTAGACGTGCGTGAAAATCGACAGCATGGGCCTGCGAAAGAGAAACACTTGCACCCAACATCCGACGAGCGACGCTAGCACCGCGCGGGTCGAATGACCGAGGTACACTTGGATGAGGGTTAGCCGGCACAGGGCCACGGTGCGCACAAGAGGCGCGCACACGATGCCTATCCGACCCTCCACCTCGGCACCGACCACGACCTTATGAGTCGCGCCACGGGTCCGCTTACCAGGGTGCTGGACCAGCCCCACGCGAGGGTAGCCGCGGTCGCACGCAGCAAACACCTCCTTATCACGACGATTTGGGTCGTCGGGGCGGGGAGCTAGGCCATTCCAGGACAGCTTCTGGAAGCCCGTGTGATCGTCGATGTTCAACATCTCGACGAAATGGCCACGCGGAAACGGAGTCCTGTGCACAGCTTGCTCATGGGGGCGAAGAGCCCCGAAGCTGCGAAGGACACCCTCGTGCGCAGAGTTTGCGATTTCCACGGCCATGTTGTCGCCCATAGCCAGCGCGTTCAAGCACGGGGAAACATCCACGCCCTCGAGGTCAGGGCGCCACGCATTGAATGCCTTGAACCGCGCACTGGGCAGCCGCACGCGGAGGGCATTGCGCTTCGCTCGAGCTGGTGGCACCTTAAAGGTGTAATAGAACTCGCGTAAGTCATCGCATGACACCACCAACCACTCGCCTGCAGCGAGACCCATGCGGCAGAGCAGGAAACCCTGCCCAAGGCGCTGAGTGCTGGAAGAAATGCTCTGACAGCGACTGTTCACCACCGTGGGATTAAGAATCAGCCGATCGTACTCGCTGTCCTTGGGGACCCTGAACGCTCCGCAAGCCTCATCCCAAGCCAGGTCTGAGGTGGGAGTCAAGTACAGGGCGCCGCAGGAGTCCCACTTCCGAAGAAGCTCCCACAGCTGATCACGGTCCATGTGGACGCGGGCCCCCGGGAGGCCCGATGGCCACTCGGCCGACGGAAGACGCATGGTTTCGGGGTCGTGAAAAGCTTTGCGGACCCGCGCGTCGGCGAGGAAGGGAGTGGGATCAAACGTCGGAGAATAATCCCACTTGATGCGGGACGCCCTGACTCGGAGGTCGAAGGGCTCAGACTGGGTGGAGTCCCAGCCTGCCGCTGAAGCCAACGATCCAGGCACAGGAGGCGCGCTGGACGGGCATTGCCGCATGGGGGCGGGCACCTGGGAAGAGGAGGTGAAGGAAGCCTCGATAGCTGCAACATGGGTGGCCAGGCCATGGAGCGAGACTTCAGTGGCGTCGAACTTGGAGAAAGCCCGACCTAAGTCGCTCTTGCCGCCGCGGGCAAGGCGAACTGCGATCCGACACAACCGCTCGAGGCGGTCGCGAGTACCCTCCTGGCAGGGCGTGGCCGCTGTGCACACATGGGCCTCGATGGGAGCGAGGCTGGGATGGCCCAAGGTGAGCCAGTTTAGCGCAACAACGGCGTGCTGTGCTAAGGTGCGCGCTGCGCGCCTCAAGCGCCACCGCTCGCGCGCGCGACCCGTCAAGGTTACAGGAGGCGGCGGCAGAGAAGGCGCTGGAGGGCACGGCCAAGGATCGCGGGGAGGCGGCTCCAACACGTACGAGCCGTCCCGGGCCGACGCGCTGAGGGAGGTGCGGGTGAAAGACGACAGAGAACAACGAGCACCCATCCCAACCTGAGCTAAAGCAGCAGCCCAATGGGTGATATCGATGTTCGCGCCAGGAAACAGGCGCAGCAAGGCAGAAAGGTCAGCGACAAAGGGCGCGACCTTGGGAAAGGAAGGCGTGGTGCCGGTAGGTGCAGACGGCCTCGAATCCCCCGCGGACAAGTCAACGCGAGAGGCTTCGGAACTGGCAGCGGCCCCTGAGGACAGGTCAACTCGAGGGGCCGGTGGCACGGTAGTGACCCCGGAGGACAAGTCGACTCGAGGGGGGTTCCCACTGGCAACAGAACCGATGGAAGCGACGGGCGGTGCGCCTGAGTCCCCGTCGGAAGGGGCTTCGGCAGCACGGTGAAAATTGCCAAAATGGCCACTCGGCCCTGAAGGGGAGCCAGGGGTAGAGCGAGAGTCGCGACAGCGGCACGAACTCCTCCCTGCGGGGCCGCAACAGCATCGCTGGAGGAGCGCGCGCCTACTCTCACGGCCTCGCTCAGCCCAGGCACGCCTGGCAGCAGCAGCGTCGTCGCTTACAGCGACTCGCCGCTGCGTGAACCCTCGGCCGGTGCACGCAGCTCGCGTGCGTCCACCCCTGTGGTGGGATGCGCCGCCGTGGAGGGCGGCTCCGCCGGCGGCCTGGGAGCCGGCGGAACGGGCGCGGCAAGGGCCTGCCGCCACCCGCACCAGGTCACGCGACACGGGGGGGGCTTGATCCCCGTGAGGAACCATGCGGTTCCGAGGTAGCCGCGGCCCCCCACCAGCTGGACGATGAACATGCACCGCTGCAGCGCCTCCCGCTGGCAGATGAAAGCCAGATCGAGAGCCCTCTGGGGCGCCTCGGCAGGCAGCCCCAGTGCGTCCCCTGCGACCCCCTCGGCGGAGCCGGCGACCGCAGCGGGGTCGGCCCGCCCAAGTGGCGGGGGGACGCGCGCGGGAGGGGCAGGCGGGAGCGCCTGCGGAGGGGCGTTCGACCGAGCCTTCCCCCACGCTGAGACGAGCGCCGAAGCTGGGGTCCCAGCGCGCAGCTGGACGCGATGAGGTGGCGCAGGTGCCCTGGCCAACGTGGCCGCGATCCCGAATGGCTGAAAACCCAGACGAACCGCCACGTCGGCGAAGGGCTGGAGCGCCTCTAGCCTCGCGGAGGGCGCCCCCAGAGCGACGCGAGGCACACGGCCGTGACGGCGGCTCCAGCCCTGGTGGGGGCAGGAAGCCTGGAAGACACGGCGAAGTGGCCATAGGACAGCTTTGCGGCGGCGTGCCCAAATCGCGAGCTGCGGCGGGGGCTGAGGGATCGGTGCGACCCGTGCTCTGTGGCGCCGAAGCAGCGGCGCCCGGCAGGCAGGTACCAGCTACCCCGAAACCATCTGCAGCAGCAGCAGAAACATGTCGCGTAGCGCCTGACAACAAGGGGGCCGACACTGGCAGGGACGCGGGGTCCGTCGACGCCGAGGTTGGATTCCCGAGTAGCCCGAGCGAGTGCAAGATGGCGTGGGCGCTCGCACGGGAGGCACTGACCGCAAGCGGCTCCCTTGGAGGCAGGGGTGAGGCCCCTAGGCAGGGGATCGCCGACTGCCCACTTCCGCTGTCAGGAAAAGGAAACCCAACCGCGGCGTCGGTCGCGCAACGGTTGTGCGGCGGCGGCACCCGAGCGCCCGCCTCCAGGCTAGCGAGGCAGGGAGATGGCCCCACCTGCCAGACCGCAGGGCCCGACAGCGCCTCAAACCCAGGTGGCGGGTGGAAGGGCAACACTGTCGAAGCGCCCCCTGGCGTAATCGCTGGCGCTAGTGCCGGCGGAAGCGCAGGCGTCGGTGCTGCCGCCGTCTGTGCTGGCGTCAGGGCTGGCGTCGGCGCTGGCCTCGGTGCTGGCGTAGGCGCTGGCGCTGGTGCCGGCGTAAGCGCAAGCGTCGGTGCTGACGCCGCCAGGTGCTGGCGTTGATGCTGACGTCGGTGCGGCGCTGGCGCTGGTGCTGGTGTAAGCGCACGCGTCGGTGCTGCCGCTGTCCGTGCTGGCGCTCGTGCAGGCATCGGTGCCGGCCTCGGCGCAGGAGGAGGCGCTGGCGCTGGTGCCGGCGTAAGCGCAGGCGTTGGTGCTGCCGCCGGCAGTGCTGGTGTTCGTGCATCAAAGCCAGGCGGTGGGCCCATCCGCCAAGCACGCGGCTGTAACGGCGACTCCAACCCAGGGGGGGGCCGGAAGCTGGCGCGAGTCGGCGAGGCGGCTCTGGGACTGCTCCGCGGTGGCCCTGTGCGCTCGGCACGCGTCTGTGACGGCGGCTCCAACCCTGAAGGGAGCTGGAGTCCCGAAAGCGAGGGCAAAGCTGCCTTGGGACCGTCTCGCGGCGGGGTGCTAAGCTGGTTAACTGCGGTGGCGGCTGGGGGAGCGGTACGAACCCCTCCCTGCGGGGCCGCAACAGCATCGCTGGAGGAGCGCATACCCACCCCCTCCAAACCGCCAGAATCCACAGCGTCCGCCGCTACAGTAGGCGGGGGAGGCACCGCGCGCGACAGCTCGTGGGTGATTGCCAAACGAACAGAGCTCCCGCCCCGCCTGGTTTCGACAACCGACGGCTCCGACCCTGGAGGGGGCCGAAAACCCGCGGGAGCGGGCGAGGCGGCCAGAAAACTTGCTCGCGGCGGGCGGCCAGACTGGTGAGCCAGGCCGACGGTTGAGTGGGCGGCACGACCCCTCCCCTGCGGGGCCGTAGCAGCATCGCTGGAAGGGCGCATGCCAACCCCCTCAAATCCGCTGGGTCCCGATCCGCCCGAAGGGCCCTGGGCGCGCGCGCGCCTGTCGTTGCCCACGCGAGGGAAACGATGCCGCGAACGGCAGCTGAGCCATGGCGAAGCGGCGACTGGAGGGGGAGGAGTAGAGGGGGAGTGGAGAAAGAGAGGGTCCACCGACTCCGACTCCTCCGTCCTGGACGCCGTTATCTTCGCGCCGGTGGCCTCTCCGCCTGTTGCCAGGCGGGCGGTGTTCCGAGAGGCGGCGGCGACACTCGTGGCGCGAGCAATAGACCGTTCGGCGGCGGGCGGGCTCGACCCTTGAGTGGCGCCGGCAACGGGCGTAGCGCGAGCACTCTTCTTCCGGGCCGATGGCGCGGCCTCCTCGTGATGCGAGGGAACTCCACCTCCTACTCCTCTCCTCAGATGGGCGTCCGCTCCGGGGTCCAAGGGGAAGAGGCAAGAGGAAGGAGGGGAGTTTTGTAGCGGCGAAAGGGAGGCAGGCGCCATCGGATGCCGAGCCTGCGGGACGGGGCTCAGAAGCCAGCGTCACACGAGCAGCAGCTGCGGCAGGCGCGGGAGGAACCCGCGAGCAGGTCAGACGCCTGCCTGGACGGCCTGGCTGGGGCCACGGCCAGATGACACGGGCGCGCACTGCCAGGGGGGCAGCGGCGCCCGAGCGGAGAGTGTGCACACTCGCCGCTGCCGGGTGCCCACAGGAGGCAGCCGGCCCACCCCCACCCGAGCTCTGACTGGCGGGGTGAAAGAGCGACCCCGAACCAGCCAGATCACGGAGGAAGCGTTGGGACCCCTGCCTGCGGCAGTGGCCCAAAGCAGCTCGTAGCCCAGCAAGTAGAACACCGCCGCGTAGGTGAAGAGGAACCTGCGCGGCGGTGGCAACCGCAAGCCCCCTGGCGCCCTGGCCGCGCGCGCGCGGCGGGGGGAGCGGGGGGCGAGAAGAGCAAGCTTGGGGCCGAGAAGCTGCAGGACCTGAACGGGCGCGAGCGGCAAGGAGAATAGAGAAGCGCATTCCTTATGTAGAAGGCTGATTCTTAGTATTTCTTTCCTGTGTCTTAGTCCCGCCAGCCCTTTAGGGCGTAAGGTGGTCTAGAGCGTTTCCTCTTCCAACCCCCTTCTTCCCCTTCGTGGAGGGGTTGGCCCCTCCCCCCTACCCCCTCCCCTGGACCTGAACGGGGCTGGTCGCGAGCGATCAGGGCGTCTAAAACGGCCTCGGCGAAGAAGCCCAAAGCATTGGCTTTACTAAATTTTTGGCCACATGTTGGCCTCTTGGGAGGGCAACCGTAATAGGGGAACCCCCTTCTTTGATCGATGTCCTCCAAGATGGTCCCAAGAAGCGCCCAGGAGGCCCCAAGAGGCTCCAAGATGGCCCCAAGACGGCCCCAAGAGGCCCCCAAGAGGCCCCCAGGAGGCCCCCAGGAGGCCCCCACGAGGACCCCAAGCGGCCTCAAGAGGCACGCTCGAGGCACCCAAGACGCCCAAGAGCCCCCCAGGACCGCCAAGACACCCCCAAAACGTCCCGAGAGGCCATCAAGAAGCGCCCAAAAGATATCCCAAGAGGCTCCGAGAGGCAAGAGAACTCAGGCCCTTTTTCTTGCCCTCCTCCGCCTGCTCCTCCTGCTCCTCCTTCCTCCTCCTACTCCTTCTCTTCCTCTTCCTCCTTCTCCTCCTCCTCCTCCTCCTCCTCCTCATCATCATCATCATCATCATCATCATCATCATCATCATCATCATCATCATCATCCTATTCATCCTCCTTCTCCCCACTCCCTCATCCACCATCCAGCCTCCTCGTTCTCCTCCTCCCTCGCACGGTTCGGCCGTGCCCCTCTTTGCTCTTGCACTTCCCTGATCACCTCAACTCGCTGGGACATCATTTCTGCATGGGGCCGGTGGGGATACGTGAAGCGTCTAGGATTCATGATATATTATCTTAGCTCTTACGTATTGTTTCTCTACTGCGCGGTCTCATAGCAAGCAGTAGTGGCGCTCAATCGGGCCAAACCCACTCACACCACTGAAACTTCATTCGTTGATTTCCGGTTGAAACATGAATTGATGTCGGGCAATTGTGTTTTACCTTGAGGGGAGGTGCATCTTGTACGTTCCGCTGCTCGACTGGCCAGCTGGAGATGGCCGTTCCTCCACCACCAGTGTTCCAACGCATGCTGGAGGACAGTGCTGCTGATGATGATGATGATGATGATGATGATGATGATGATGATGATGATGATGATGATGATGATGATGATGATGATGATGATGATGATGATGATGATCGTCGAGGGCGTGAGGGAAGCCCTCGGCAAACACTCGGACCACTGGAGGCGGTGAGCCTCCCGTGGATCTGACAGCGATCCTGGAGAAACAAATCCAAGGCAAGTTACCTCAGTACGCTTATGCCCAAACTCAGGACTTACATACAAAAATTGCGGATGACGTCAACGCGCTCCTGCGATCCCGGGACAAGAGACAGGCTGACCATGGATATCGAGGTACCCAAAACAGGCACTATCCCTGACGGCTCTCGCCAATAGTCACCCCAGAAAGGCTACAGAGGGCAATGCGCGTTGCAAAGAGATCCGGAACGCAAACTCACATTGCACAGGCGCCCCTCAACTGATGACTGCAAGCGTCTCATCTACACAACGAGCATGATTTCTTTTTTATATATATATATCTTCCATATGTAAGTTGATGAGAAGGCGCAAACAAGAGTTTCCAATCTGGAAAATGGTACAGACTTGTTTGATTCGCGGGTCGAGAGCGCACCTCTTCCGGCCGAAGCTGAGCCCGGAAAACGGTACAGACGACGGCGCATTCGCCTCAAGTGTTCTTCTTTCTATATGTACGTGTATATATATATGTATATATATATATATATATATAGATGTTGATGGGGTGGCGCAAGAAACCAGCATTTCAAATCTAGAAGATGCTACAGAAGACGGCGCAGTCGCCTCAATGTGTTCTCTCTCGCCCTCTCTCTCTACATATAGAGAGAGAGATAAGTGGATGAGATGGCGCAAGAAACCAGCATCTCAAACCTGGAAGATGCTACAGAAGACGGCGCAGTCGCCTCAGAGCGCGTGTGCGTTTGTGTGTGTGTCCGTCGGCGACGAGCGCGCCAGGAGAGGCCGCGGGTTTTTGTTGGGGGGGGGGCTCCGCGGGCCGCCGGGGCCCGTGCATGAGAGGCCTTCCGAGGCGGCGGCCAGAGACAGAAAGGCCACCAACCTGCCGTCGCTCGGACGTCCCTCTCCCATGCATCTGTTTTGGTCTCGTGCGCTGTTTTTGTTTCTTTGCTCGATGGTCCAGGATGATCCTTCTGATGGTTCTCGCGGAGAAAAATATGCACACGTCCGAGCGATGCCAGGACCGACCCGTGCGCGGCGCTGCGGCGACGCACGAGGTCGCAGAGCAGGCCAAAGCGAGGACGCAGGGACGAGGAGATGCAGAGCCAGAGGCGGGGGGGCCGCGGTGAAGGCCGCGGCGGAGAGGGACCCCGAGAAGGAGCTCGAGCACTCCATCGACGGCACACGAGATCGCAGAGCAGGCCCAGCGAGGTCGCAGGGGCGAGGAGATGCAGAGCCAGAAGCGGGGGGCCGTGGTGAAGGCCGTGGCGGAGACGGATCCCGAGAAGAAGCTCGAGCACTGCATCGGCAACAGGATCCCGGTGAAGTTGGGCACGAACCGCATCAAACATAATGGTTGCGACGTGAAGTTTGGGGGGCCTAGCAGTCGGGAGAGAGCCTGGCACGTGCGTTCAGTCGTGAACGCTGGCTGCCAACGCGAAAGGCCAAGGCAACCCCAAAAACAACTCCAACAAGCAGGCCAGCTCAGCTTCAGAGATCCGAAGCCAAGGGCGATGCGAAGGCAAAGCAAGCAGCAAGGGCAAGGCGAAGGGCATAGAGAGCGGCAAACCAACAGGCAAAGGCAAAGCCAAGAGCAAGTGCAAGGCTGGAGAGGGAAAACATGGCGAATACGGCGGGAAACGGTGGGAAAGGATGGCGGACAAATGGAAAAGGGAAAGGAAGCAAGTGAACGACGGTCACTTTGTTGAGGCCGTTGCGAACATACGGTTTATGCGCATTGTCAACCAAATGTCGGCCATTGATGTTCTCTTCCTTCTCGGTGAGCCGAGTCTGTTGTCCAATGCGTACATTATGGATGGCGTAAGCCGTTCTGTCGGTGTAGCATCGTACGACCAGGTCCCATGGTATGTGCTGTGGGCACTCTCGCAAGCAGATTGCTCGCGAGAGGAAACCAACACACATCCATCGCGACCAAAAAGCTTGAAAGCTTCATCAACACGAGGTGTACCGCACTCGCCGTGGAGACATCTGCGCGCGCCTCTCTCTCCTCTCCCCTCTCCCCTCTCCCCCTCTCCCCTCTCCCTCCCCCTCCCCCTCCCCCTCGTCTCCCCACCTCCTCCCTTCCCCCTCCCCTCTCCCCATCTCCCCTCTCCCTCCCCCTCCCCCTCCCCCTCGTCTCCCCATCTCCTCCCTCTCCCCTCCCCTCTCTCCCCTCTCTCCCCCTCCCTCCCCCTCCCCCTCCCCCTCCCCATCTCCTCCCTCTCCCCTCCCCTGCCCCCCCCCCTCTTTCTGCTGCACACCGCCTCCAGTCCAACCCGGGTGATGCTCGCCGTCTGACTCTCGGGTCAGCACTCTCGGGCCTCCGGTCACGCCCTACCTCCATCCGCCCCGCTCCACGGGTCGCCCTACGCCTCTTGCGCCATCCCTGCGTGCTCCGGTCTTGCCACCTCGGCGACCGTCAAGGGGTCGGCACGGGTGGCTTCCACCCCGCCTGCACAGCATATTCAGTCCAAGCCGGCGTGCTTTCCCGAGCGGGCAAGAATCGAGCGCGGCAGGGACGGGGCGGGGCGCACACCCCCCGCGCGAGGGGGCGCCATGCCAGCGCGCGCGGCGAGCGCGTTGCCATGCACCAGGCGGGAACGCGCATCCCGGTCCCAACATCAGGTCTTGCCGCCAGTGGTTCTCGTGTTATGCCTCGCTCGCCCTGGCGAACGAACCTGGTCCTCCCTCCATCCCTGATCCCTGATCCCTCACCATCCCCGATCCCTGACCGTCCGACCCATCCCAGCATCCCTGATCCCTGATCCCCTCTTCCCTCCCTCCTCCCACCGTCCCTGATCCCTCCCTCCAATTCATGCGTCCGTCCCTCCGTTCCCCCCTGCGCAGCCCCGTGTCTGGCAGCTGGTGCGCTCTGCAAATGGAAGCTGGCGAACTCTCCCCCCATCCCAAGAACGGCACACCGCCAGACGGTGAACCGCTCCTTCCATTTCTCTCCTCCATCCTCTCTCCTCCCTCCTCCTTCATACTCCTCGTCCTCGTCCTCGTCCTCGCCCTCCTCCTCCTTCTCCTCCTCCTCCTACTCCGCCTACTGGATGGCTCCTCGACCCAATGGAGGCCTCCCAGATGGCCTCCTGGATGGCCTCCCCCTCCTCGTCCTCCTTCTCCTCCTCCACTTCCTCCTCCTCCTCCTCCTCCTCCTCCTCCTCCTCTTCCTCCTCCTCCTCCTCCTCTTTGGACCTCCTGTGTTGCCCACTCTTGCTGCCCCCCCTCCCCCTTCGCCCTCCGCACCGCGGGCGCGACCACGGGCGCCGGGGTCGGCGGCGCGGTGGAGACGACCGCCTGGCGGGGGGGCGAGCTGGGCGCCGGATCGACACACCGCCTTGTGAACGAAGCCTCGTGGAGGCCTCCTAAGATGGCCTCCTCGTCCTCCTCCTCCTCCGCCTCCTTCCTCCTCCTCCCCTCCTTCCTGCTCCTCCCCCTCCTCCTCCTCCTCCTCCTCCTCCTCCTCCTCCTCCCTCCTCCTCCTCCTCCCTCCTCCTCCCCCCCCCCCCCCCCCTATTCCTCTTCTCCTCCTCCTCCTCCTCCTCTCCTCCTCCGCCTCCTCCTCCTCCTGTTCCTCCCTCCTCCTCCTCCTCCTCCTCCTCTCCTCTCCTCCTCCTCCTCCTCCTCCTCCTCCTCCTCCTCCTCCTCCTCCTGCTGCACCGCCGCAGGAAGATGCGTTCCGTCACGGGCTCGAGCTCGGCCACGCCGTTGAGCGTGAAGGCCGAATTGATGTTTATTCTCTGTGCAGTGCTCATCTCATCCTGCCAGATGGTCACGGTCGTGGGCTTAGCCTCCGATGCCACGGGCGCAGTGCCCACGCACCAAGCCAATACCAAATCGAATCAGGCCATGAAGGAAAGTATGCTTCGCAGGGTCTCAATCCCAGGACTGGGAGGCCTTTGGAACCCCTCAGGGCCTCTCAGTCCCCCGCCCCTGCAGCCTGCGCTGCCGCTGCCAGTGGCGCTGCGCCGTCCAGCCCTCTTGTGCTTTCGCGTGTGTCTGCTGCCGTCCGTTCGGATGAGGCTGCTAGCGTGGGGGTGGAAGCTGGGTCGGACCTGGGGGAAGAGTCGGGGTCGGACTGAGGTGTTGCTCTCCATGTCCTGCTGGTCCAATCACACGCGTCCTTTCGTGTCCCTTGGCATCCGAGAGCAAGGCGGGCATTACCTTTTCGGTGACCTCCAACTGACGTTTCGTCAATTTCGGCAGCTGTCGGTGGTCGTTGGTGGCGTCTTCGGGGGCCTGGTGGCGTCTTCTTGAGTGGGCCCGCTTCGTTCTCGGTGTCATGATGTCGTACTTGTACTGCTGCTGATGCTGGGCGTCATTGTGCTGCTGTCGATCCTCGTCGTGGTGGGAGGTGTGGTGGTGCTGGTTGTGCTGGTGCTGGTGCCGTGGCTGCTGTTGTCCATGCCCTCCATGTTGTCGGCGGTACGAGGATCCAGATGCTGGTGTGCTTGACCTCCATGGCCACGGCTTGGCCCCCACAGGGTGGCCGAGGGATTTCGTACTGGTCGCCATCTCGCTGGTCTCGAAGTTGTTCGTGTTGGTCTTGCAATTCGTGTTGTTGCGCTGCCAGCTCTGCCATGGCGCCTTCGTCGTCATCTCCTCGTCTATGTGCTGCTCGACGTTGTGCTGCTTGTTGCGCTGGGGCTGCTGCGCCGAGTGGTGCTCCTCCAGGATCCTCTTGGCCGCTGCGAGCCTGAGGAGGACCCTCGCGTCCCCCCTCTTGTCCCGCAAGCGTCTGTGCCAGGCTGGCTCTGGCTCGGACCTCCAGCCCCTCGGCGTTCTGCCTGGGGGGCGCCGCTGCCGCGGCCGCGGCGGCGGCGGGATGGCCGCGCGCGCGGCGCGCCTCAGCCCTGCCTCGCGGGCTGGCCGAGAGATCGGCTCCTTGCCACCGCGATCGAGCGGGCGGCGGGCGCCGATCGACCCCGATTGATCGATCGGGATCGGCTGGCCCGCTGAAGGCCAAATGGCTTTCCTCCCCCTCCTCCTCCTCCTCCTCCTCCCTCCTCCTCCTCCTCGGACCTCTCTGATGGTCCATCCTGGCCCGTTCTTCGAGGCGGCTCCAGCCCGTGGCGACGAACAGCCCCCAGGAGAGGCCCCCAACAAAAACAAAAGTGGCCAGTCAGCGCCGCCGTCATCTCGACGCGTCCTCCCTCCGATCTGAGCAACCCGTTCGGCCCGTCGGAGCCGCCAGTCGCCCGCCGAACGCAGCCGAAAGCGCTCGGATCGAGCCCGCTCGGCGCGACCGAACGGGCCCGGCGCCCACCGCCTTGTGGGGATCGAGCCCGTCCAGCTGCCCACCCGGCGGGCGAGTGGCAGCTCCGACGCCGCAGCTCGGAAGGGAGCCAACGACGGCCACGATCACGACGAGGGCGACCATGACAGCGACGACCACGACCACGACCACGACCATAATGACGATGACGACCACGGCGACGACCCTGGACCCAGACGACGGCCTCCACGATTCGGCCACGCGCAGAGTGGGGTAGGTGGGGAAGGCTTCTTGGGAGGAGGCTGCTTCTTAGAAGGCGCGGGCCTTACCTATAGATGCAGGGCCGGCGCCTACTACGAAGCTGCCTCCTTCTGAGAAGCCTTTCCCCCTCCCCCCTTGCCCCCCTGTGCGCGCCGCCAAACCACGACCACGATGATGACCCCGACGTGGACGGCGACGAAGTCGACGACGACAGGGGCGGCAGCGCCCCCATGGCGCTCGGCTGCATCTGTTGGGAGGCCACGCGGAGCAAGATTACGACACCCACCCCGCAGCACAGCTGCCAGCATATTCCCATTACGTGTGACGCGAAGCTCGCCGCGGGGCCCCGGAGTGCCGAGCGCGGGGGGTCGCGGCGAATGTCTTGGACGAGTTGCCGACGCTTCGCGGAAGCCGCCTGCGCTGTAGTCCCGCATTTCTCGCGCTTCCGCACTGCCATGAAGGTCGCCGCCATTCACGATGATGCTCGTGCTCGTCAGCACGGGCGAAACTGGCCCACGCAAGTACGCGGCATTTCTAGTTCGTTTTTTTCCCGCGGGCCAGCGAGCGTGTAACAAACCTGGCAGAAAAACATGATGCACACCCACCCAAACGCATGTGTACACCCTTCAGAAAATGAACACAACGACCACACACATGGCACGCGTTTCAGGAAAGCGGTATACACCCACCTAGCTTGGGGCACCACATACTGGCGTATTCCTAGAGCAGAAAGCGCACGGTCGCTGCGTCACCACTCCAGTGTCTGCGACGAGAGCCGTGGGCTGGTTCAATCAGCAAGCAACGGCTTGATGAGGCGTGCTCTCATGCGGAAATTTGGGGGGTTCTGCGGTCCCGCGCGCGTGGCCTGCGCGGCCGTCCGCATCATACCGGGCGTTCCCGACGATGAAGATGCGACGTCGGAGTATCTTTCGGGGCCGCCCATTGGCCCTGCCAAGTACATGCATACATGAGCGCTGTAAGGCGGGTTGGGTGTCGATTTTCTGCTCCGATTGGCGCAGGTGCATCCGCGGTCGAAGGCCGCCATGCCCTGGCCTCGTCCGGCCTCCTTCGGCCTGACCAATCTTTCGAGTATGGGGACCGATTACATATTATTTAACCAGAATTCATTTTTCTGTCCAACGTTGCAAACAACACGCAGAATGGTCCCTAAATCAACTGAGCCCGTCACATATTTCTTGTGAATTCGACAGAAAAGAAATTGTAGGGTGAATCAGTCATGTAGTCGATCCCCTACTCGAATCCGGCTGACTCCCGCCTCGTATTTGACCAAAATGAGAAGTCTTGCTGCCTTTGAGGGTTTTGTTTCTTTTAATTTCCCCGCTCGTTCGCCGCCGACGTTTGTCGGTAGCGTGCCTGTTAAATAGACACTACCGGTTCTATCACTGCTCCCACCTCCTCTGCATGCTCCCCCTGTGTCTGCTGGCGGTCGGTCCTACGTGCCGCACGCCCCCCTTGCATTGCAGGTTTTCCAGTAGTCGGTGGGCCAGTGGGCACGGTCCGTACCGAGGCATAAGATCGAGGTCGGTTCGAAGAGGGTGCCCACATGTTCTTCGTGTTTGTTGAATGTTGTTGTGCATCCTGGGGGATTGTACCCTCGAATGTTTTTCGGCTTGGCTCGGTGCCGATTGGTTGATTGTTTGGACAGCAGAGGCCGTTTGCAGCAGAATTGCTTGGGCAGCAGAAGCCACTTTGGGACGTCGTCGTTTTCAGGAAGTATCAAGCGGGAGCCCCTAGGAAAGCAGCATTAGTTGCTATGCTATGCCATGCCATGCTATGCTGCGCTATGCCGTGCTCTGCTATGCTAAGCTGCGCTATGCTACACTAAGATATGCTATGCTATGCTATGTCATGCTGCGCTGTGCTATGCTAAACTATACTATGCTATGCTAGACTATGCTAAGCTGCGCTATGCTGCGCTGTGCTATGCTATGCTGCGCTGTGCTATGCTGTGCTGCGCTATGCTATGCTATGTTGCGCTGTACTATGATATACTGGGCTATGCTATGATATGCGGTGCTGCGCGATGCTATGCTGAGCTGTGCTATGCTGTGCTCTGCTATGCTAAAACTCAGCGAAGCTAAGATGAAGGCAAGGTAAGTTAAGATAAACCTGAGCTAAGATGAAGCTAAGCCAAACTTAGCCGCAACTATGCTGTGCTATGCTGTGCTCTGCTATGCTTAAGCTCAGCGAAACTAAGATGAAGGTAAGCTAAGCTATTGTAAACCTGAGCTAAGATGAAGCAGAGCCAAGCTAAGACGAAATAAGCTAAGCTAAGATGATATAAGCCTCGCTAAGCTAAGGGGACGTAACTGGGGGAACCGCGGGGCGGATGCGGGGGGAACCGCCCAGGGCGATTAGCACTGCCCGGCCCTTTAAGCACACAGGGTAAGAATTCTTCTAGGCAGAGCCTCGGCTGGGAATAAAAGTACCCCCCCTCGACCCCCTGAATATGTATTTTCCCCGTTCGAATCGGATGTTATTCCCGTTTTCGCCACGAGGGCGCCGCGCGAGCGTCTCGAGGCACACGCTCGAGCCCCATATGTTTTCAAGCTCCAAGCGAGCGTTCGAGCACACGCGAGTGGCGTTCCAAGCTGCGGGGCACTACTCCCCCCTCTCGCAAAGTGATCCTCGAAGAGCATCAAGCAATCAAGCAGGCTCGATCCTCCATCGTCGGATCGAGGATCCGAGATCTTGAGTCCAAGCATCTTCGAGCACCTTGGATACTAGATCCGAGGATCGCCGCGCTTGGACTCGAAGATCTCGGGTTCGCGGTGCGAGGATCGAGCGTCGAGCCTCGGCGATCGTCGACCGCCCCCGTCGCCGTCGTCAGGCCCAGACCGCCATCATGGATGCTCGATCCTCGGATCGAGGATCCGAGATTTTTGTTCCGAACATCTTCGAGCGCCTTGGATCCGAGATCCGAGCATCGCCGCGCTTGGACTCGGAGATCTCGGGTTCGCGATCCCAGGATCGAAGATCGAGCCTCGGCGATCGTCGATATCCCTCGTCGCCGTCCTCGGGCCAAGACTGTCATCGAGCAGGCTCGATCCTCGGATCGAGGATTCGAGATCTTGGTCTTGAGCATTTGCGAGCACCTCGGATCTCAGATCCGTGGATCACCGACTCGAGGATCCTGGGCCTTCGATCCGAAAATCGAGGATCGAACCTCGACGCCGGTAGCTGTCGCACGCACGCGCGCGCGCAGGCGCGCACCCGCACAAACACAACGCATATACAAACACATACATACACGGGCACATACACGCACACACGCACACATTCACGCTGTCACGCACGCACGCGCGCACGCACGCGCGCACGCGCGCACACAAAAACGACACGCACACGCACACGCACAGACGCTCAAACGCACTTTCTCGCGCGCACACACACATGCGCGCACGCGCTCACACGCGCGCGCACGCGCGCACGCAACAACACCAACAACGACAACAACAACAAACACACAGCCACATAAGGTACAACAGCCATCACAACAACAGCACTACCAACCGCACAAGCAACAGCACTCCCAACAACAGCACCAGCAAACAAGCGCAACAGCAGGCTACAACAGCAATACTGCAAACAACGACAGCACCGACAACAGCTGCCACAACGGTCGGAGGATCGCGCCGCATCGCCAATGCATCGCCAACGCATCGGTGATGCATCGGCGACGTTGGCGATGTATCGGCGACGTCGGCGTGGAGAAAATCGGGCTCCACATCGAGCCGCATCGCCGACGCATCGGCGATGCAAGACGGCGAGATCCTCCGACCACATCTGCTCTGACCCCATGTGGGAGGCCCAGAGACTCGGCGACGTGCACAAAGGCAAGGCTGATGGGCCAGCAACGACGAGGCAGCAGACGCGGGTCTTTCTTCACGCGGTTTGCCGATCATCAGCGATGCATTGCACTGCGGTGGAGCTCTGCGCGCGCTGGCCGCCAGCGCGCGCACGCAACGATTCATGTCGCCGAAACGAGGGCGCTCACTCGCGATGGGGGCCTTGCGCGGGACGCTGGCTAAGGACAAGACGCTACTCGAGGACAGCCCAAGTTCGACCTCCTCGTTTTGACCTTCGCTCCATTGGTTCGGACCCTTCGCGGCACGAAAGCTCAGATGGCACGCCGACAGAGCAGACGAGCTTGTCGGGCCTCTGAGGTCTCGCGAGCTGGCCCTCCGAGGCCCCGAGCTCTCGCGAGAAGCTGAGAGCGCCCCCCCCATCAGAGCACCGAGTCTGCCGCGAGCTTTTTCGCGGACCTCGAG
>CAUYUJ010015882.1:855448-857948 GCA_963575745.1 Prorocentrum cordatum | reverse complement strand
CCTCTCCTCCCTCCTCGCCGCTCCTCCTCCTCCTCCTCCTCCTCCTCCTCCTCCTCCCCTCCTCCCTCCCCTCCCCTCCCCCTCCCCTCTCCTCCTCCTCCCCTCCTCCTCCTCCTCCTCCTTCTCCTCCTCAAAATCCTCCTCCTCCTCAGTGCACTTCCCATCTTGGACGGAACGGGCAGTCGGAGTCGGCTCCTCCAAACGGAGATGGCCTCTTGATGAGATGGAGGCGGAGATGCAGGCAGATATGGATGAGGAGCACGAGGACGAGGACTAGGACGAGGAGGAGAAGGAGGCGGAAATGGGGGAGGAGCAGGAGAACAAAATTTATCCCAGTGCGACCCTACCTAGGAGTTGGAGCCTCTAGGAAAGCAACATTAGTAGGAGCGGTAAACGCCGTCCTCCTCCTTCTCCTCATCGTCGTAGTTGTAGCAGTAGCGGTAGTAGTAGTAGTAGTAGTAGTAGTAGTAGTAGTAGTAGTAGTAGTAGTAGTAGTAGTAGTAGTAGTAGTAGTAGTAGTAGTAGTAGTAGTAGTAGTAGTAGTAGTAGTAGTCGTAGTAGTAGTAGTAGTAGTAGTAGTAGTAGTAGTAGTAGTAGTAGTAGTAGTAGTAGTAGTAGTAGTAGTAGTAGTAGTAGTAGTAGTAGTAGTAGTAGTAGTAGTAGTCGTAGTAGTAGTAGTAGTAAGTAGTAGTAGTAGTAGTAGTAGTAGTAGTAGTAGCAGTAGTAGCAGTAGTAGCAGTAGTGAGTTTAGTAGTAGTTTAGTAGTATGGAGTACTTCGTTAGTGGGTTAGGTAGTCAGTGTAGTAGTGTAGTAGTAGTAGTAGTTATGTAGTAGTAGTAGGTAGTAGTCCAGCGTAGTAGTCGTTAGTCGTGTAGTAGTAGTAGTAGTAGTTGTAGTAGTAGTGAGTAGTTAGTAGGAGTAGTTAGTAGTAGTAGTAGTAGTAGTTGTAGAATTGTAGTAGTAGTAATAGAGTAGTAGTAGTAGTAGTTTGTAGTAGGAGTAGTAGTAGCAGTAGTAGTGTTAGTAGTGGTAGTAGTCGTAGTAGTCGTAGTAGTTCCGCAGTTTTAGTCGTAGTAGTCAGCAGTTGGCAGTAGTAGTGTAGTAGTAGCAGAAGTAGTAGTAGAAAACCACACACACCACACAACTTGCCAGTGGTAAGTTAGTTAGTAGTTAGTAGTAGCAGCAGCAGTTTTGTGTAGTAGTGTAGTAGTTGTAAGCAGTTGTAGTAGTAGTTTAGTTTGTAGTAGTAGTAGTCGTAGTAGTAGTTAGTAGTGTATTTGCAGCAGTAGTTAGTGGTAGTGGTAGTAGTAGTAGTAGTAGTAGTAGTTAGTAGTAGTAGTAGTCGTAGTAGTAGTAGTAGTAGTAGTAGTAGTAGTAGTTAGTAGTAGTAGTCGTAGCAGGAGTCGTAGTCGTAGTCGTAGTCGTAGTCGTAGTCGTAGTAGTAGTAGTCGTAGTAGTAGTAGTAGTAGTACTAGTAGTATCAGTAGCAGTAGTGGTAGTAGTAGTAGTAGTAGTAGTCGTAGTAGTAGTAGTAGTAGTAGTAGCAGTAGTAGTAGTAGTAGCAGGAGTAGTAGTAGTAGTAGTAGTAGTAGTAGTAGTAGTAGTAGTAGTAGTAGTAGTAGTAGCGCCAGAACCGCCGACGCCACGCCGTAAGTGAAGCAGCAGCAGAAGCAGGCAGCAAGTTGCCGAGACAGCAGCAAAAGCAAGCAGGCACGGAGATGAGGGCGGGGCACTGGGGAGTTCTTTACATCTACATCTATATCTACACCTACATCTACATCGACACCTACATCTACATCTAGACCTACATCTACATCTACACCTACAGCTACATCTACATCTACACCTGCATCTACATCTACATCTACATCAACAGCGAGAGTCACGTCTACACCTACATCTACACCTACAGCTACATCTACATCTACACCTACATCCACATCTACACCTACACCTACATCTACATCTACATCTACACTTCCGCATTGGTGTTGCTTGTGCTTTGCATTGCCTTTGCTTTTGCTCTTGCCTTTGCTTTTGCCTTTGCCTGTGCTCTTGCTTTTGCTGTTGCTTTTGCTTTGCTTTTGTTGTTGCTTTTGCTTGGTGTTGCTTTTGCTTTGCCTGCGCACAGACACACACACGCATGTTTTTGCATTCGCTCACCGAGTGTGCTTGATAATGCTCAGGATCTGGCCTACACCGCACGACGGCCCACAGACGGACAACATGCATGGAACATACGTGCGCACACACACACATATAAGTACATATATACATATACATCTAGCAGCAGCAGTAGTGGATGCTGTGCTGCGCTATGCTATGCTATGCTGTGCTGTGCTGTGCTATGATATGCTGCGCAATGCTATGCTGGGCGAGGCTAGGCTAGGCTAGGCTAGGCTATGCTATGCTATGCTATGTTATGCTATGCTGCGCTATGCTATGCTGCGCTATGCTATGCTATGCTTTTGCTTTTGCTTTTGCTTTGCCTTCGCTTTC
>CAUYUJ010015882.1:845448-852948 GCA_963575745.1 Prorocentrum cordatum | reverse complement strand
TGCCTCTCAGAGCTTCTTGGGGCATCTTGGGGTCTCTTGGGAGCCTCTTGGAGGCCTCTTGGGCGCCTGTAGGGGCCTCCTGGGCGCTTCTTTGGGCCCTCTTGAAGCGATCTTGGAGCCTTGGGAGCGCTCTTGGAGCCTGCTTGGGCCAGAGCCATCTTGAGGCCTCGGATGGCCATCGGAAGTGAAGAGGCGAGAAAGCCAAAAACATTGATTTTCGTATGGTTTTGGAAGTATGTTGGCCTCTTCGGGGCCTCTTGGGGGAGCTCTTTGGCCACTTGGAGCTGTCTTGGAGCGGTCTTGGGGCCTCTTGGAGCATCGTGGGAGCCATCTTGAGGCATCTTGGGGTATCTTGAGCCATCTTGGAGGTCATCTTGGGCTCTCCCAGGCGCTCTTGGAGTCATCTTAATTAGTGCCCCCCCCCTCCCGGAGGCCAAAATGTAGCCACAACCTCATGTAACATCAATGACTTTGGCATTCTCGCCGAGGCCTCTTGGAGCGTCTTGGGTGCCTCTGGGGGGCCTCTTGGGAGCCTCTTGGGGGCCTTTTGAGGGCCTCTTGGGGGCCTCTTAGGGCCTCCTGGCCACCTCTTGGGGCCCTTTTGGGGCACCCTTGGGAGCCTTGGGAGCGCCGGTGGGGCCATCTCGGAGGACATCGATCAAAGAAGGGGGCTCCCTTAATTAGCCTCTCCCCTCGGGAGCCCCCCAAGTCGCCTTTTTGAGCGTTCTTTGGGCGCTCTTGGAGCTTGGGCACTCTGGGGGCCGTCTTGGGGCTCCCTTGGGCCCCTCTTTGGGCTCTCTTAGTCCATCTTGGAGCTATCTTCAGGCCTCGAATGGCCATCGGAAGCGAAAAGGCGAGAAAGCCAAGCACATGAATGTTCCCAAGGTTGTTGAAGGATGTTGGCCTCTTGCGGGCATCCTTGGGGAGCTCTTTTGGCAACTTGGAGCCGTTTTGGAGCAGTCTTCGGGCGTCTCGGAGCATCTTGGGAGCTATCTCGAGGCATCTTGCGCTATCTTGAGCCATCTCGGGCGCCATCTTGGGCTCTCTGAGGCCGTCTTCGGGCCGTCTTGGGCGAAAAAGTACTCTCTGACACCTCGCGACCGGCCCCGTTCAGGTCCAGGGGAGGGGGTAAGGGGAGGGGTCAAGACCCCCTCCCCGCCCGCAAGCCGTCTCGCTCACTCCCACCCGCCTCCCAACACATACGTAGCACCCGAGTCTGGCCCGAGCCTCAGCATATTCAGCAGTCGTCTTTGGATGGGGAGCTACTGGGGGCCAATCCGCCGCCGCCGCCGCCGCCTCCGCCGCCGCCGCCGCCGCCGCCGCCGCCGCGCCGGCCGCCGCCGCCGCCGCCGCCCACGCCGCCGCCCCGCCGCGCCGCCAGCCGCCGCGCCGCCCGCCGCCGCCGCCGGCCGCCGCCGACGCCGCCGCCGCGCCGCCGCCACCGCGCCGCCGCCCCGCCGCAGCAGCCGCCGCCGCCGCCCCCGCCGCCGCCGCCGCCGCCGCCGCCGCCCCCGCCGCCGCCGCCGCAGCCCCGCCCAAACCGCGCCGCAGCCGCAGCCGCCGCCGCCGCCGCCGCCGCCAAGTGTACTCTATATTGTTGTTTTGACAGGGATGGTGGGGGGGGCCGCATCGGGTTGGCTGCGCATGTTCCGAATTTGGAGGCAGAGTGTGTTTTGTATTGTTTTTTACAAGGGATGGTGGGTGGGGGGTGTTGTCATGGACTCGGTTGGCCCCCAGTCGCCTGGGGGAGGGGGTGTTTATTAATAGGGAACAGTGTTTCCGGACTCCCTCCCCGCCCGCCAAGCCGTCTCGCTCAACTCCCGCCCGCGCTGGAAACACATACGTAACACCCGAGCCTGGCCCGAACCGCAGCATATGCAGCAGTCGTCTTCGGATGGGGAGCTACTGGGGGCGCATCCGCCGCCGCCTCCGCCGCTGCCGCCGCCGCCCGCCGCCGGCGCCGCGCCGCCGCCGCCGCCGTCGCTGTCCTCCGCCCCGCCGCCGCGTCGCCCGCAGCCGACGTCCGGCCGCCGCCGCCGCCGCGCGCCCGCCTGAGCCGCCGCCGCCGCCGCCGCCGTCGCCCCGCCGCCGCATCGCCGCCGCCCAGCCGGTGCCGCGCCGCAGCCGCTTTTGCCGCCACCGCCGCCGCCGCCGTCGCCCTCGCCCCGTTGCCGCGGGCGCCACGTGCCGGCCACCCGCCGAGGCCGCCGCGGCCGCCGCCACAGGCAGCAGCCGCCGCAGCTCGCGCGCCCGCCGCCATGTGCAGTTTTGTCGTTGCGCATGCTCCGAATTTGGAGGCAGAGTGTGGTTCGCGTTGTTTTTACAAGGGATGGTGCGGGGGGTCTCCATTGTCTCGGGTTGGCTCCCAGTCGCCAAGGGGAGGGGGTGTATATTAATAGGGAACAGTGATCAAGAGTCTCCCTCCCCGCCCGCAAACCGTCTCGCTCGCTCCCGCCAGCCCTCCCAACACATACGTAGCACCCGAGCTTGGCCCGAGCCGCAGCATATGCAGCAGTGGTTTTTGGATGGGCAGCTACTGGGGGCGCATCCGCCGCCGCCGGCGCCGCTTCCGCCGCCGCCGCCGCCGCTTGTGCCGCCGCCGCCGGCGCCGCGCCGCCGCCGCCGCCGCCGCTGTCCGCCTTGCCCCCGCCACGCGCGCCCGCCGCCGCCGCCGCCGCCACCCCAGGGCCAACCTGCCGCCGCCGCTGCGCTGCCGCCGCAGCCGCCGCCGCCTACCGCTACCCGCCGCCGCCGCCGCCCCGCCGCCGCAGCCGCCGCCCGCCGCCGCCGCCGCCCCCGCCGCCGCCACCGCCGCAACCGCCGCAGCCGCTGCCCCCGCCGCAGCCGCCGCAGCCGCCGCCGCCGCCAAGTGTACTCTGTATTTTTTATCACCCGTTTCTTTCAGCAGGGATGGTGGGGGGAGGCCACCTCGGGTTCGTTGCGCATGCTCCGAATTTGGAGGCATATGTTTTTTTTGGACAAGAAATGGTGGCGGCAGAGTGTGTTTTGTATTGTTGTCTACAAGGGGTGGTGGGGGGGTGCCCGCATGGACTTGGGTTGGCTCCCAGTCGCATGGGGGGTGTATACTCATAGGGAACAGTGATAAACCCTTCCCCGAAAGGGAAGAAAGGAGGTGGAAGAGGAAACGATCTAGACCACCAGCGCCCAGAGGGCTGGTGGGAGTCCTGTCGACTCGAGAAAGGTGCCGACGCCGCTACATTTCGCCATGTGTTCTGCCTCCTGGGAGGCCCTCGTCGCCGCCGCTGGACTCGCCTCGAAACTCTGGTCGGAAAGCACCATGGGAGAGGTCCAGGGTTATGATCTTCCAACCTACTACTTTAACCCTGATCAGCTGAAACCATTTCGAGCGCCGAAAATACATAGTTTCTAGGGTTGCCACGTGTCGGGCCCTGGGAAAAACTCGCCCGACACTATTTCGGCACTGTTTCGATACTCGTTCGACAGTTTTCCGGGTGCTCGAAATTATTTTTGGGATGTGGTCCTTGAGTGCGATGGGAGCAGCGTAAGTCCAGGGACTCTAGCGGCATCGGTACCCTGTGGTAGCCCCAGAGAAGCGTGCGGGGGTGCCTGGAAAGCGCCCCGAACGGCCTCCGGAGGCTCGAGTCACTTCTGACCTGACTACTAATTTCGGCGGCGCGCCAGGAGGGGGATGAGGAGGAGGAGGAGGAGGAGGAGGAGGAGGAGGAGGAGGAGGAGGAGCAGGAGCAGGAGGAGCAGGAGGAGGGGGATGAGGAGGAGGAGGAGGAGGAGGAGGAGTGATTAGGACGATGAGCGCGGAGGAGGAGGAGGAGGAGGAGGAGGAGGAGGAGGAAGAGGAGGACGCGCGGCGAGGAGGCAAGAGGAACGAGGTGGAGTTGGGGGCACGCCTTCTCAGAAGGCGGCGGGCTTCTCAGAAGCCGTCTGTGCCTTCCCAGAGGTGCCTTGCATAAGCCTTCTCCGGATCTCTAGGCCTCCCAGATGGGGTCGGAGTAGACGGGGTCGGCGGATCGCGCCGCATCGACGATGCATCGGCGATGCGGCTCGACGCGGAGCCCGACTTCTCTTCACGTCGACGTCGCCGATGCATCGCCGACGTCGACGATGCATCGCTGGTGCATCGCCGATGCATCGCCGATTCATTGCCGATGCATCGGCGGTGCGGCGCGATCCTCCGACCCCATCTGCTTCGACCCCATCTAGGAGGCCTCTAGTAGCCACCGGCAGCTTCTTCCAGAAGGACAGAGGGCTTCTGATCAGCCCCATTCACCTTCCGGGACGGCCTGCCCCTTCTCTCGTTGATAGGTGTTTTGCCCTCGGTCCCTCTGAGAGAAGCTAGCTTCTCTTGGAAGGACCGAGGGTCTTCTGGTGAGCCCCATCCGCCTTCCGAAAAGGCCTGCCCTTTCTCTCACTGCGCCCCTGGGCTCGCCGACGATGCCAGGCCCCCTTCGCCCAGGTCGACGGCGGCGGAGACGATCATGACGGCGTCGGCGGCGACAATCACGACGACGACGATCACGACGACGACCACGACGACGAAGACGATCAAGCCGACAACCTGACGACGTCGACGACGGCGATCACGAGGATGACGACGATCACGACGGCGATCACGACGGCGATCACGACGTCGATCACGACGACCACGTCGACGACGCCGACCACGCCGCCGACGCCTCACGACGTCGGCGTTGGCGGCGGCGCCTGCGGCCGTGCCCCCCCCCCCCCCGGAGCCCCGCCGCCCGCCCCCCCCCTTCGGAGGCAAAGGGGGGGGGGGGGGGGGCGACCCCGAGATCCTGAGGGGCGAGGGGGGGGCGACCCTAAGGGGGGCGACCCTGAGACCCCCCATCGCGAGGGGGGGGGGGGGGGGGGGGGGGGGGGGGCGACCCGGAGATCCCGGCGTCCCCGCTTATCGGAGCCCCGCGCGGTCGCCTTCCGCTGTCGGGCCCCGGGGCCCGCGCAGATCTTTGCCAGACGTCGGGTCTCGGGGGGGAGGAGGGGGGAGGCGCGAGGAAGAGCCCCTTCCTCGCTTCTCTCCCCCTCCTCGCCCCTCCTCGCTCCCCCCCTCCGCGCCCGTCATCGCTCTCCCCCTCCTCGCCCTTCCTCGCTTCTCCCCCCCTCCCCAGTCCCTCCTCCGAAGTGGGGCTGGGGAGGGGAGGGGAGGGGAGGGGAGAGGGGAGGGGAGGAGCGAAGGGGGGAGGGGAAGAGGAAGTGCAGGAGGAGGAGGAGGAGGAGGGGCAGGCGGGCAGGCGGAGGAGGCTCGAGGAGCAGCAGGAGGAGGAGGAGAGGAGAAGGAGGAGCAGCGAGGACCGAGGAACGAGGAGCGAGGGGGGGGGCGAGGCGTGATGGGGAGCCAGGAGGAGCGCAGAGAGACCGCCCAGACGTGCGACGTCCTGCTTTTTCCAATGCACGGCCCCCAGAAGTCCCGAGCCCTGCCCCGAGACCGGCTTTTCATCCCGGGTCGTTTTGTTGACGCCCCCGGGGCCCGGCGAGGGCCCACGGACGCCGAACATGGCTCAACATTTTGCCGTCGTGATTTCTTGGCTTTTTTCTGCTCAACATTTTGCCGTCGTGATTTCTTGGCTTTTTTCTGCTGCGCCCTCGGCATGTCTGGGCAGGAGCCCCCGCCCGCCCCCCCGAGGACGACCTGGTCGGCCCGGGGCCGCCCGCCGCCGTCGCCCCCATCTGCCAGGACGCCCGGCCCCCGCTGGGCGCCGCAGAGCCGCGGCCGTCGCCCGCCCGCGGGCCGGCGGCCCGGAGATCCCGGCGTCGATTACCAGCCTGGAACACATCCCTGTCCCTATGCTGGGCATCTCCGCATCACGATGCCAATCTTAGGGATTCCCTCATTTTTTGAGGGCGAATCCCTAAGATTGTCATCGCCTTTTGGCGTGTCAATCTTACGGATAGGGATAAGTTCGGGGCTGGTCAGTCGATGTGGGCCCCAGAGATCCAGTGCAGTGACAAGAGTCGGGCCGGTCCCTCCACAGGGGGAATCACCGACCGCGGGCGACAATAGAATAGATACATCCCCCCTCCCTTTATCCCCTCTATTCTTTTACCCCCGACCACAGGGATCTATCTGTGGGGAAGGCGCGGAGGCCGAACTTTATAATCCACGGAAAAGTTGCGGCGATCGAAGTTGTTGTCATATCATGTTGTCACGGGCCTCGAGATCGCTCGAGTCAGGTTTCCGTCGTGCGCCTGGTTTCACCTCCTCCTCCATCATCATCGTCGTCATCATCATCATCATCATCATCATCATCATCATCATCATCATCATCATCATCATCATCATCATCATCATCATCATCATCGTTAACTTACCTTCCCCAGGAAAACCCTTTATTATCCCCGCGGGAACCGCGAACTTTATTATCCCAGGGGGTTATTATCGCCCGCGGTCGGTTATTCAAAGACAGTAAAGAAATAGTCAGCAGACGATTTGTTTACCATGATTGGAGTATTTTTCTATTTTCGCTCAAAATCCGCTTGTAGGGGGTCCCCAAACGTAGTGGTGACCACACCGTGCGGTAAGTCAGTGGGAATTCGGGGTCACCGCACGGTTTTCGTTCTCTGAGGATGTCTCGGGCGATTGGGGCATCCGAGGTCCCAGAACCGTGCGTTGACGGACCGTGCGGTGAGGTCTTGGGGGATTTCGAGGTCACTGCACGGTCTGTCACCGCACCTTTTGGGGGCTCCAAAGATCCAGCGTAGTGATAAAGTCAAGATGCAGGTCTTTCGCGTGGTTTGGCCTCCATAGAGGCCCTCGCAGGGCCCCAGGACCGTCAAAAACGCCTCAGGATATGAAGAGCCAGTTCCTGGGAAGGGGTTTAATTTTCTGTGGGTCACGTCATGAACAAAAAGCACGACGTCACGGGGGTCTGGAGACGTGGAGACGGGGGTCCGTGCAAACGGGGGTCACCAAGAGCGCCGGCTCTTGCGGGTTATTGCATGGCCAGGATTGCACTGACCCGGGCTAGCGTGCAGGATCGTGCAGGAACCTGCAGGGCCTCGCAAGGCCCGGCCGACCCACGTTTGCTCTGGCCTGGGCCAGAGCGTCCCCGAGGGTGCTCGTCATCGCACCGATTGGTCGCCGCGCGGGGGCAGCCCGCGGGCCCCAGCATGCAGTCCCAAGTCGTGCTCGCGCCGTGGACAAAAGGGCGCGACGGGCGGTCCTGGGCAGTTTCTGCCTCGGAGGGCCCCCGCTCCCTCAGCATCGAGGACACAAGAACCCCTCAACCCTGACAGCACCGTGAAGGCATGGCCTTACCGCGGTCCCAGTCGTTGCATTAGGGATCACAGGTCTGGGCGGTTTGCTTTGATACATCTGCAGGGAAGACCTTCTATCCCTTGTGTTTTCGTTGGCCTCCTAACTTAGGTCGCCCCCCAGAGGGTTGGGGTCCTTCTGTTGCCAGTCACCTGAGATCCCGGCGTCGCACTTTTGCACAGCGGGCATTTTGTTTACCCTGCGTCTGGCCCTGAGCCCCGCGGCCCTCGAGG